>BMAO01039741.1:0-32094 GCA_019973975.1 Trichonephila clavata
TGTTCTTAAGGTAACAGAAACACCTTCGAAGAAAATTTTTTGAATTAACCTGAATTTTGCCTGTTAATGCATATTTTATGACCTTATGGGTCTTTAAAAATCAGAAAAAACACCCAAGTAAAGTCTTATTAGTGCACATTTTTTTCGTGAAAGGGGTATTTTATGAAAAAATAAGCAAAAATAAGACTTTACGCAAAACATGATAACTGAAAATAAAATAAATATATTGACATTTTGTAAATTGAATAATATAGCATACAACCTTATCTAGGGAATAGACACTTATTTTGGTAATATAACAATTACGTGAGAAGCTATTGTGTTTCGAGCTTCTTAACGTTGAAATTTCTTTAAAAGCTATTGTAATTTTCACTTTATTGCTGTATAAAAAAATTTCTACTCAACATAAAATCTTAAGAGAGGTCTATTCCCTGTATTAGTATTTAAAAAACATATATATAAAATTTTTATTTCATCCAAGCATAACTTTTTGAGATATTGTGTTTTGCGGTAAGAAAAAATGTAAAAAAACTCATTTTGAGAAAACGACAAAAAATAACATTAAACTAATCTGATTACAAGAAAAACACTTACTTTCTTATTAAAATGCACCAAATTTATAATTCTCTCCATCTTTAACTTCTAAAACAATATTTTTTTTCTTTTTAAGGGCTCTTAAAATTTTCCTATGTTTCTTTGTTTTGGGGTCTGCGTTATGAATCGATTCACGAGATTCTGCATTTATCTAAATGTTTATATCCCCGTAAGGTAAACACCCCAGGATTTTCAATATTCATCTTATTAAAAACTTTGAGGCACCCATTTAATCCCTCATTGAAATGTATAACAGCATCATACGACCCAAATTTAATTGTTTGAGCGAAACAAATACTTCTTTCGGAACTTTTTTGCCAGACTATTCCGTTAAAACACTCATTTGTATTTTGCGTGCATCCATGTAAGCAGTTACTTAATATCTGTTTGTCGCATAGTTCTAAATATACTGGTTTAATTTTATTTAAACATCATTTGATAAACCAGCATATTTTGTGGTACATTTTGTTCCATTTGCCACCCCCCGCTGAAAATAACACCAGCTGTCTTTCCCTATTGGGCACTGACCATGCATCGGTTTCTTATCACTTGATGCACAGTGATATAACGCAGCAATTACATTTTGCTGCATGGCATTTAAGTTACCGACATTACTGCATACAGCAATTCCGTAGTAATTTTGAAGTCGGTCGATAAAATTATCAAGTTAATTTGCCTTTACCAGACAGTCCTTTAGTTTTTGTTTTTAGCTTTCTTAGACGCGAGCCCACTCTCTTTTGTACATGGCCAATGCACTCAAACTTTGTCACACTGTTCATTCCATAAGTGTCTTTCACACTCATGAAAGCTTTTGAGTCACCATCCCATAATATTGCGTGTATTGAAGTCTGCGGTTTTTTCTGAACGAAGAAATATTCGTGAAGCCCCCACAATTTCCATTTTTGACGAAGATCCCGTAAAGTTACACTGACATATGTGGTCGGCTTTTGACGACTCATATTCATTCGACGAGTTTTCTTGGCATAGTCTGAAGTCTCTTACATGTAGGACAGTAGGACGACATAACTTCTACCTCTAACACCTTACCAGTATCAACTGATATTGCAGCAACACAACCATTCATAGATGTATAGCCTCTACGCTGCCATGTGCCATCCACAGATATGCCACATTTTACAAAATCAGATGAAAATTTTGTTTTATATCCGCAATTTCAGTAGCAGCTTTTTTCATGGATTCCTCAGCTACTTCCTGAACCACTTTTAAAAGCTTTGCTTCCTGATTTTTGAAAGCAGTTTTTGTCAGTCGAGGCAAATTTAATGTTGAGCATAATTTAAATGCACCAGCAAAAACCCTTGCCTATCTGCCGCATACCATATACTAGCCTGGTATTTATGACTGGTGCATTACAACTTTTTTTTGATGAAGCAAATGTAAAGAAAAAGTCACAGCATTTACATTTTAGTGTAAAATGAGAGCATAATCCATACATGGAATCCTCAAAAAGCTCTACTTTTTCAGCAAAACATTTTGGGCAGCAAAGTTGAGAAAATGCATCCACAATAAGCTCAAGATCAATGATTCTGTTACCAAACAGAGGACCAGGCATTTCTTCTGCAGTTGACATACTCTCATTTCCCAATTTTGAAGAACTAGTAGTGCATTCAGGAACAGGTGTTGAATTGCTGTTATTTTCGGAAATTTTGTGTATTTATTTCCAAAAAATTGTCTCTTACGCTTTCTAGTAATACTTTAAACCATTTTCAAGCAAAATAAAACAGAATAGAATTATTTTTTAACTTTCTACGCTGTCGATTCTTTCAGTATGAAAATCAAACATATATGTAAACAAAGTCACTAAACAACAAATTTGATGCCAGATTTCATACATAAAAAAGGAAAAATGTATTTCTAAATACATTTATATTTATTCTCAAATATTCTATTTTAATTTCTGACAAAATATTTGTATATTAATTTTCATATTTCATGTCATATACCATGAAAGAGAAACGTAAACAAACAATTTGGGCCACTTCCGGTTAGCAGAAAGGCATTCCGGTCAGAGAAATTTATGATCAAGTAATATTAAAAAAGCTGTAACTTGGCTTCTAATTAAGCTAGAAACAAAATTTTACAGATTTAGAAAGATAAAAGATTGAATTTTAATATTTGATCAAAAACGAAAAATCGATACTTTGACCGAAAATTGAGTTTTAAAGGTGTTCTGTCACCTTAATATATTTTATACCGCGGTGTGTCGAAATTCCAACAGTGGATGTTTAAGGGTTATCGAAATCCCAGATGTTCTAGTGTTAAGGAAAAATAAGAAGAATTTTCAGTAGAAAGGATGTTAATTTCTGAGATTCTTATTTCAGCTTTTTTTCACTTCCTACTATTAGTTAACTCTCTCCCTATATATATATACATCTTTTTCAATTTTTCAGTAGTTAATAAAATAATTTCTATTCATCCACTCCAGTTCAAATACATTTTTAAAAACTTGTAATGGATGACTAATGGTGTTTTAATACAGTTGTTTTAAATATTAATTCGTTAATTAAATTAAAGATGAATAAATAATAACAAACAAAAATAATAGTCCAACAGCGTATATAGAAAGGAAAATCGTTCGTTGTGTCCCTGTAGCGCAATAAACAGCGCGTCTGAGATTCTGACAATGGGATTTTTTTTAGTATACCCCTATTTTATTCGAATAATTAAATTTAATTAATGAATAAATAGTAACTAAAATAGTCCAACAACATATTTAGAAAGAATAATGAAAAACTGCAAGGAAACTCGCTTTCTATTTTGTCACTTATATTATTATTCTGTGTCATATGTTTTATATATATATATATATATATATAAATATTTATACTAATTGTAAGCATTTTTAATACATAGTTCTAAAATATTTTTTTGACCTAAGCAGGACTGACTTAATTTTTTTTATTACTTGTTTTCTCAATAGTTTGAAAAAGAAAATTAGTTGAAGTTGAATTTTTTAATTCTAAGTTGCAATTTGTTTACAATTCAGATATTATTTTATTTAATTGCTTATGTTTTAATACTTTCAGAAACATACTGCAGTATAAATGTGTATAATTTCCATTGCACATTTATATTGCTTGTATTTAGATGAACAAAATTGGTAACACATTTTTATTTAAATACTGCTAATTGATCCGACATTCTTTTACCATGGTTAAAGCTAATCAAGTTGATCAAATTACTGATTTTGGAATACTTGACAAAATATTTCTAGCATTTTCAAATAATTTTAAAAACTCAAATTTACAGATTTCTGATATATTTATTTTTAAAATTAATCTTCAATTTAAAATAAAGACTAAAGTATAAAACGCCAGTAAATAGTCATGCTAGCGCATATATTTTTTTTTTTATATATTCATAATTCAGAGTCATTAAATACATTCTCTAATAATTCAAGCCTTATTTTTACTACATGAAATACGGAATAAACCTTTAAAATCACAGATCAATTCCTTATAATTATCTTTACTTAGTGTAAATGTTAAGTATCAAAATACATGAAATACGGAATAAACCTTTAAAACACCAGATCAATTTCTTATAATTATCTTTACTTAGTGTAAATGTTAAATATCAATATAAATAAAAAAATATTTTGTTACATTTTTTTATTATCATATAGTATCCATAAATGCTAAGTAAATGAAATAAAAATTACTGCAATTTCGTTTGTTGCATAAATCTTTGAGATATTGAGTTTTAATTCACTTATAATGCCACTACAAAAGGTTCAAAAATTTTAAAAAATAATGAATATTAATTTACAAATATAATCCGTGCGAAAAAATTCTCAAGTTACAAAATATAAGCAGGGAAATACAGTAGGGAGTGAATATATGCGTCCAAAATTCTTCAAGCAGTAGAGTTCTATCAAAAAGATTGATCGTATTCGAACGGGTGGAATATTGATTTTTAACAAAAACGAACACATATGAGAGGAATAACTTTCCTGGGGCAAATTTTACCCCTTCTTGCATTTATCCAGAATAAGTATAGAACAGTTCTAGGAAGAGTATTTCAGTTGAGATGGTGTGAAATTTAAAATTTCTTCTACATACACTAACCAAACATTCAGAAAATCATTTCCAAAGAACATGTTAATGCAATCAGTGTACTTTCAATGGATGTGATGAAACAAAAAGTATAGTATCTTAATATTTACAATATTAAACCAATGACTTAAGAGCAAATATGGACAAAGTCATTTGTATAAAACCTTACAACACTACAACTTACAATTATAACCAAGTAATCAATCGTTAAACAATACAAAATAAATAACCTTTATTGAGCTCTCTCTCTTTATATACATATATATATATTACATACATATGTAATGCCCTGGGAATGAGTGTAATTTTTCTTGCTTATTACATTTTATATTTATGTTGTAGTCGTCGCAGATTGGAGGAGACCTTATACTTATAACTTTTTGTTATTTCGGATCAGGACATTGCATCAGTTCATTCACAATCTAATTACTAAAAACACAAAAGCACATAAGCGAAAGCAGGCAGCGAGGAGGATATGCTATTGACAAGCAGACAAAAAACAAAAAAACCTTAGTACACAGTGCTTTGGGTTCGTATACTGGCGGTGAAGGTCGTGCGACTCCTTTCTAATGGGGGTCGTTATTGGTTGCAAATGCACAAGAGCAAATAGATAAAGATTAAGATTATCCCATTAGTCTTCTACCAAAGATTTAGAAAGTATTTTAAAGGAGTTAATTTAAAGAAGGCTAGAGAGAGTCATTACATATATATATATATATATATATATATATATATATAAAGAGTTGTTTAAACCTGCAATCCTGGTTCCTAAGGCCAGAGGTTTGCTATAGTACTACTGTGGCGAATACTTTTTACTATCTTGACTAGTTATCTTAGGTTTATAACTATTTTGTATATATATATATATATAATAGATTGATAAAAAATTCTTATGGAAACTGGTTAACTAACATTAATAATTGCAATGTTTAATTTATATAAACAAATTAAAGACCAAGCACAAGGTGGATCTATCAGGAATAGCTTAGAAAAATTATATTTACATTTTTGTAAAAAAATGTATTATTATTAAATATTTTATCAAAATATGCATACAGGTGTTTTAATAGGTTTTACTAAAATCAAAGAAGTGTTACTGAATGTTAATATTTATACTAATAATTTAATCTTTATTAAAACTAACAATAACCCCTATTGCAACTTCCATGGTCTTACGACAGAGTTAATTGTAGGGCGGAGAGGCGATGTATTGCGTTCTCCGATGAAACCTGTTTCTGTCTCAGTGTCAGTGAAAACCTTATATTGATTAGAAGAAGGGCAAGTTAGCGCCGGAAAACAACCATTCTGCGGCCTAGAATCACTGGCCTGTACTTGGAGTTATGGTCTATTGTGCAATTTTCTACGATGACAAGAGCATTCTTGTGGCTATTACGCGCACCATGACTGCATCTTTTACGTCAGTCAGGTGACTTAAACTTTTGCTCTGTCATTTAGGGATATTATTCTAGGGTTTTTTTTCCAACAGGATAACGTTCACTTTATACTGCTGCTGTAACCCAACATTGTTGACTTGTTACCTTGTGCTTGAAGATCTATCGATGTTTCTCCAATTCGACTAGAATGGCGCATCATTGAATGGTAACTCCCGCATCAATCCACAATTAGAATTAAATGCCTTTAAATTGACCGACCAGGTTTTACAATCATGCAATTCTATCCAACAAACTGATATCCGGTACCTGTACGTCCCATTGCATGCTTGTTCACATGCATGCACTCGAAATTCTGGCAATTGTATCTGTTTTTAATATATCATTCTTCCACATTTGAAATGGCTGTTTTCTTACTTACAATAACATTTTATTTTGAAACTAAAATCGTTTAAATAAATTACTTAGACACTGGTATTTTCTTCTTTTTATCTTTGATTTTTCATCTATTCTTAATTCTTATACTGAGATTATTGTTGATTGTACTTTTCAGAGATGCTTCTCACCAGGGATTTTCTTTGTGGTGAAAGCCAGAGTTTTTCTTAGAAGTAAGGGTTTTAGATCCTTGAAAACTTTTGATGAAGAACAGAAATAGGCAAGACAATGTGCAAATTGTTTCTTGAGAAGAAATGAAAATAGAAAGATAATCCAAAATAAGTAATATGAAATAAATTGTTTTAAAGTCAATTCTTACTTAGGTTAAAATCGGAAAATTTTATCTTAGTACTTACTTTTAAATAATGACAATTAATATAAATATGCATATACATATGACAGAATCACAAAATAGAAAGTGATTTTCCTTGAAATTTTCAATTTTCCTTTCAATATATGGTGTTGGACTATTATTTTTTGTTTTTTACTATTTATTCATTAATTAAATTTTATCATACCAATAAAATAGTATAGTAAAAAAAAAAAAAAACTCATTCTCAGAAATTAAGCCATCTCAAAAAGGATTCGAACTCTGGATTAGATGTCCAACGCCCTATCCATTGAGCTGCATAGGGTGTTGGAATATTCTTTTTGTTACTATTTATTCATTAAATTTAATTAATGAATTAATATTTGATAAAAACTGTTTTAACATCACGTGTCATCCACTGCATGTTTTAAAAAATTAATTTGAACTTGAGTGGATGAATAAAAAATATTTTATTAACGATTGAAAAATTGAACAAGATATAGATATATATATATATATATATATATATATATATAGGGAAAGTGTGAACTCTATAATAGTAGGAATTGGAAAAAAGCCGATATATATTTTTCCTGATTGCAAAATAAGACTTTGCATTACATCATGTTTCAAATTGTGTGTATGTATGAATGTGTATACACACAAAACTCTCAACCTTTTGAAAAATAGGTATGAACACGATTTTTTTTTGGAAAATATGAGACAAATTCTTTTAAGATATATGAAAGAATCTTCACAGCATGCAAAGTATACACACAAAACTCTCAACCTTTTGAAAAATAGGTATGAACACGATTTTTTTTGAAATATTTGAAAAAGGCACATTTTTATATGCAAATAAAAATGTGCCTTTTTATAAGCATTCTGGGCAAAAAAATTTGACCAGTTTATTAAATAGAATTTTGATTCAATTTTAATAGATGCACTTTAAATTATCCTTGCTGACCGTTCAATACAATAAATGAAATAATTTGATTGTAAGTTAGTGGAACATTTAGGAAGCAAATCTGTTACAAAGTTGGGTTTCGCTTGATGTGGTACTTATTTACCTAGTTTAAAGACCACAGAATAAAATAAGCCAATTTTTTTAAACAATGTTTGCTCTTAAATATTTTAAGAGTTGTTAATAATGCAGATTGCGCTACTTAAATAAATGTATTTTTGAGGTAAAAAATTATTCTTCCCTGTTTTTTCTCTTTACACACAGATGTTATTTTCTCTTTTTCTAATGTAAATTGATGAGGAATACCAAAACGAGTTTGCTTTTATTTTTTTACTGGGCTATCTATTCAATACTTAATGAAGGATTTAGTATAGCGATGTAACCTCTTGGGTATTACTGTCACATTCCTCTTGATATAAGGTCAACTGTGATTGGAAGTCTTTATTTTGCATTCCTGGAATAAATGTCCATTTCCTATTTGGGAATAGTATTTTATGCTTTTTTTGGTTTATCATGAAATAGATGTACGGAATTAAAAGAAAATATCCTTAAATATCAGTGCGCAATTGATGATACTTACGATCTAATTTTTAAACAATATTTTGTTTACATTTTAATGATTTGCTATAAAGACTAAATTTTTCCTCGCAACAATTCTATACCCACTCAGACGAAAAAAAAACAACTTAAGAACAGATCAAAACATTTCACTATTGTTGCTCTGAAGCTTGACTTTTGAATGAGATGTATAATTGCTTATTTTTAGTGTATTTTTTGAATTATTCGAGTATTTATAGTAAGTTTTAATGAATGATCCATGTAAGGAAATTATATGTTGACAGAGTTTTAACTATGTATTTAATATATCCCTATTATCTAGCAATTTCAAACATGTGAAACTCGTGATTATCCACGCCCGGTTTTACCAACAATCTGATTCATATTATGCAAATATAAATCGTACAAAAATGATAAGGTGAGAAAACTTGCAATTTAAAATATGCAAACAAAATAAAACTTACGATTTACTTAATAAAAGCGATTTAACTGCACTAATAGGATTCAAACCAGATTAAATAATTACAAATGGAATCATCAATGATTTTTTTGTTGGTATTTTATTTTAGAAATGTTCTTAGAAATCAATCACCTGTTTCAATTTAAAAAATCAAATTATTTTCTGTGACTTTGAAACAAACAAAATACGGGCTGGTAAGATTTAAAATGTTTAAAAATAATGGTTTATATTATTTTTTTCTGTATTGTTCGAACAGATAGTTTTTCTTAAAATTTTTATTTAGTTATATATATCAATACCGATATAGATCTAAAATATTGCAGATAGAAAAATGCATGAGATCCCTTTAATTTTAAAAAAAGAAAAAAATTATTAAGTTTAACACAATGTTGAAAAGAAAGAAATATTTCTGAGGAAGAATTGATTATGGAAAAGAAGACCCTAATTCGTTTATTTTAAATAGTTTTTCTCTTTCCAAGAAATGTTCTTGCTAAAATTCACGAAAATGAGAAGAACTTCAGAGAGTTGATTTTATTCTTGTAAGACACAAATAAAATGCATGTAAACTTACAGAATTTGAATTCTTTGAAAAATGGCGGTAGCTTTCTTTTCTTTCTCTATTTGCCTCTTTTATTTTCTTTCTTAAGCAAAGGAGTGAGCATTTTCACTGTCTAAAAAATAAATAAAAGAAAAGAAAGCTCTCGGTAAGCAGAGTTGCATTTTTTTTATTTCTAAAGTATTACAGCAGGGTCAATTTTTCTTGAACTGTAATATATCTATCCTCGTACACTGGGATTATTCTATGCTATTTTTCAGCAGTTTGGGCAGTTTTAGAAGAACTACAATGAACAAATGTTTCTTTCTTAGCATAATAAAGATGTAATTTATTATTTCATTTTTACAGGAAAATGTATGGTTTGGTAATATTTGCTGCTGCATTAAATATTTATTTTTTAAATATTTTTGAGTATCTTAAATTTGTTCTTTATTTTATAACTAAGCACAGTGACATACACTTCATTTAAATAATAGTATATATAATACTCCAATAGTGCAACATATATGTCTTTAATGTACACATAAGTATTTGAGGTAGACTTCTTTGCATATATTTATCTTGGTTTTTGATTCCAACAAATATTGTTTCTTGAAAACAACATTTACGTATATATAGAAAGTGAAGAAAAGTGGTATTACTTTTTAGTATGAAGGAATTTATTTCCATTAATGATAGTCTTAGTGATATAAATTGAGTTATCTAAAATTGTAAAAACGAGAAAATGTCAGTATTAAATTTATGGCTTACTTACATTACACGAAAAAATATAATACCGTAAATATTTAGTCGTATAAATATAAAATTTTGGGAATGAGGAGCTTAGCAAAATATGCTGGTGATTCGCAATTCTATGTAGTCATGTGGTTACAGCTTAAAATGCGGATGAACCAAAAGTTGTCAACACCTTAAGTGTCACTAGCGAATATACAGAACTTGGTCACACGTTGCGTTAACTGCTCCTGTCGTATATATACGCTTTTCCGAAATACAAAATTTTGAATTGCGCTGCTATCCGTGGAAGTGTTCCAAAAGCTGTGGAATGCAATACAATGACCTTGACAGTGTGTATATGAAATATCTACTTATTTCAGAGAAATATTTATTTAGGCGCATGCCTTTTCCTTCCCAAAGCACTGCATATCTATGCGTGCCTGTGTGAAAAATGATGGCTCTGAGGGGCGAATTGTGCAATTTTCCCTCGTCAGTAAGGGGATAATTTACCTCTGAGGAATCCAGAATTTCAATTTCTACGCATGGGTACGACAATACGTCAGCGAGGTGCAACAGCAGTTTGTATTATTTTATATTCAATGAGTGCAAAATTATATTTTACGCATATCAACTTGAAATTGCACTATACATTTATCAACTGACAAATCTTGGAATATATCCGCTTTCCTTTAAAGCCTTCAGTCTCCTGATTCTGACTTATGCATATGTAGGATGTGATTGGATGTCATTTGGTTGATCTACACCACCCTCAATCGGATGATGAACTTTAGAAATAATTGAGATTAGATGAGATTTTATGTCGAGTAGTATATTTGGCTTATTTAAATATGTTTCCTTGTGCAAACTGTTGTTAATCTGTCTCTATAATCTTAGTATTAGGCTTTCGCAATTATCTTCAACCCCATTTTTAGCTAGTTCAGAATTAGTAACTTTTCTGCCAATTAATCAGCAGCTTTTCATATATATTGTTTGGCAATAGTGTAAATGTAACTACACATGTAACAAATGCTTTATTTAAATTTTCTAGAAATTAATTTTTACATATAAAATTTCTTAATTCAGCGAGAGAGAAATAAAAATTCTACAGAAATAAAAATCTTAAAATGGATCTTGACTGTGGCATTTCCAAACACCAGAAAGACTACTATATATCATGCAATAATTATTCGAAAGACTTAATACCTTAGACTTTATTACAATAGACTTAACCGTGATAGAGTGACGAAATAATAACTGTTAGGTAGTAGTTTAAAGATCAAATTTCCAAAGATTTTCGCATAGTTGCAACGGAAAACTCTAAATATGGCAGAACGCAAAAGCCTCTCATTGCTTTGTTGGGGATGTGGAAAACGGATGCTTAATCAAATGTCGACTTTGTATCTGACCGTAGGTCATCTATTAATCGAGACATGTTCATTAAAATAAATTGACTACTGAATTATGAGGAAATATTCAGACGAAAATGTTCAACAATCAAATACAGATTTGTCCCCGAAGACAAATATTAATGATTCTTTAATGAAAAAGTATCTAGCTTTATCCACGATTTGTTTTTAGGTAACTATGAATTATCATTTTAATATACAATTAATAATTTATATAAATTAATATATATACCATATAAACTTATGATAGATTAATATAACAAATAGTTCCGATAGGTACATTAATTGATATTTCTTTCATCATTTTCTCTAAAGTAAAAGCCTAGTGTTCATTTTATCAATAGAGTATCACACTATCTCAAAATAATGTGACTAGCTTTGGAAATTTCAAGTACCCATCTAATTTTATTGTCAATAAGAAACGACAATGGTGTGTTTGAACTGAACAACTATTTACCTCACTAGCAATTTCTTTAAGAGCTTGTTGGTGTATAAAATGGAATACAATGTCAAAGATCTCTTTTATTTAATGCTTTTGAAGAAAGTAATGGATCTTAATGGTTATAGAAAAAGTTGTTTTCCTACCGCTGTAGTTATTTTACTATAAAAATAGATTTTGTTACTTAGAACCAAATCTGTTAATGTCCTTGTTTTTGTAGTAACAGATTCAAATTTGCATGCAAGATTGCAGATGAATACTTTGGTTTTTTTTTTATTTGGTTGGAATCTACAACAGTTTTTAAAATTCAAAGAAAATTCTAGTCCACATGGATAAAATTACGCAGGAAAATATACAAATCATACTCTTACATTTAATTAAAAATTACTTTAATTGTTATCTTTCAAAAAACTTTTTTGAAAGATAACAAAATACACGTTTTATTTGGTAGTTCTGTATAAGACACATAATACTAAGCTCTTTGTAGCCTTCACACTTTCCAACAACATATAATTAAAATGAAAGTAAACGGAAAATATCTACATGACTTCTGACAAAAACTTATTTTGACTAGCTTGAGATTTTAGAAGAATACTGCATTTTTAAAATACATTTAAATAATATATTTTATATCAGCACTGAAATTAAATTTCGAGATCTTATTTTAATTAAAATTTAATGGTTTACATTTCTTCTTGGAATTGCTATAGAGTCGGGGAAAAAACATATACAAATACTAAATATTTATGGTTTCCAGTAAAGTAGAGGAAGAATTTGACGATGTAAAAGAAAACATCAAGTACGCATGTGTAATAATGTTAACTAAGGTTATGCGTAATAATATACGCATGCGTAATAATGTTAAGACAGGATCGAATAATAAGTGATATATTTATTTCAATAATTTACAACAATAATGGGAAAGAAAACACCAAGTGTTCAGTAATTTGCAGATCTATCATACATAACGATATTAGATGCAACGTGCTGTGAAACAGACACAATCAGTGGGAATAGGCTTCAGTGAGTGATATATTAATGCTGTGGTGTAAAGCAACATTATTGGTGATAGACCTTGTACAGAAGGTCGTTCGCACTTTGTAGAAACGATTTTGTAATTCATTTTCCCGTTTGCAATTTTGGCAACTTCAGAAAAATCGTCTGCTAAGGTTTTCTTTTCTTTGGAGTGTAAAATAAAAGATTTATTTTAAAAATGGCTCCTAAAAGTGCTATGTAGCTTTAAAATTGCGTAATTACGTTTTTCATTGAGAAATATCCGTGTCAACATATTAAAAAATAGTGTAAAATTCTCGGTTACTGCATTTCCATCAAAGCTATTTATAATATATTACATTTAAAAGGGAAAAAATCGTTGAGCAGAAAGTAAAAATAAAATTATGACCACGAAACTTCATCCTAAGACTATTCAAACGTAGAAAACTATCGAGAGAGTGATATATGATCATAAAAGAAATTCTGCCTTCTCAAAGATGCATTGCATCAAAACTAGGAATGCCTTTCGGAACCGTAATTTAAATCATTCCATAGGGTTTAAAGTTAAAACAGGTGTATAAACCTAAAGTTCACCTCCATTTTCAATTCCTTAGATCACATTCTTCCCATATATATTTATTTATGGGGAGTTCATATGCTAGTTAGACGTCAAAATTCCTGTTACACTGGTTTTAAGATGCGTTCTAAATTTTTTAAAAAAATTTTGTTAAAAAATGTCATTACAAATTAAATGTGGTTAAAAAGTTTTAAATGTTAATTTAAATAATGTTTTGACACTTAATATTGTGATTCTGTCATATGTCTATACATATTTACATTAATTCTAATTATTTAATATAAAGTAACTGAAATAAAATTTTCCTTGTTGACCTGAGTAGGAGTGCTTTTAAAAAAATCTTTTTAATATAACTTGTTAAAATATATTATTGAAAGAAAGGCACATATTGCAGAATATTATGTAAAAAACACCTAGATGTAGAAAAATGGAACTTTGTGGCAACACTGGATGAGCTATAGGTATAGTTAACTGACTGTAGTAAAAGAGGATCAATTTTCTATTGCTCGACTGACAGAAACGACTGTATGAAATGGCTTCGTCAGCCACAGTAAAGTTCCTAAAATGATTCATGATATTTGCAAGATATTTTAACAGCGGTAAACTAAAAATCAAAAAAGTCTCAAATAAGTACAACATTAATTTACTTTAATATCAGCAACATATGTTTGATTCAATTTTTGTAAAAGAAATTCCCCTTTTTATGGAAAAGACTGATAGAATTCTGATTCATAAGGACAGTCTTTAGTAACGCGTATAAATCAACTGCTACTTATTTAGCAAAGAAAGTATCAGAAATAGGAATAAAGTGTATATCTTTGATGAAAACGAGTTAAACTACCCTACGCTTCTGCATGGAATTTTGTGTTATGATTTATTAAAACGAATCTTACAAAAATGGCATCCAAAATGGTATCCGGACTTCGAAAAACGGTTCAAGTGGAATGGATTGCCACCAAATATCCTCCGAGTGCACACGGATAACGTGCTCGTTAAATCAGTGGGTCCGAAGGGTGTCGCCATCTATCGTGTTGTACAGAGCAAAATCGTGATGTCCCCTTAATGGGGCTCAAAGCTAAGGCTAACGACAGGCGTAACATTCTTGACCTTAGCCGCGATGAGATCAGTTGGCATAAACAACAGCAACATCTATAAAAATTGCAATTTTTATCATCTTATACCTAATTCAACATATTCACAAAATGTTAACTGAATCCAAAATCATAGAAAATGGGTTTATAGTTTTTAAACAAAGTTCATATAGTTAGAAATGATTGACAGTCCATACTATACTACTTATTTGAATATGGAAGACATTGAACGGGGTATATTTAACAGAAAAGTTTTAAATATACAGTCGACTCTCGACAATTCAAACATTCGATAATACGAACCTCTCGATAATTCGAAGTATATGCTCAGTCCCTTGAAAAGCTCTTGATATTTCGAACTAAAACAATACGTTTGGGTTCACTGAGAAATTCGAAGTAAAATCTGTGGCTGACCAGACTACAACACGCGATAATTCGAAGTTATCTCTGTGTGGTGCCTCGAATAGTGGTGTACTCTCGATAATCGACAATCCGAACACTCACTATCATGAACAGAACTGTAGCAAACATGTTGGAGATTACAAGTTTTGTGTTGTATTGTCTCTGTCTCCCCTGTAACATAGCCTCTTTAATGACCATCTAACTGCTACAATTTTTTAGTGTTTTCCGATTCATGAGGAGAAAAGACACTTTTATTACTTTCATTCTTCAAGAAGACAATAGACCAACCGCACTTGTTGTCAGCCGTCCATATCTTTCGCTGAAACATGTGTTCAGAAAGGATGGTCCATTATTAAGTAGAAGAGATACGTAGGATTGTGTGTGAACGTATTAAATGAATGTTTTTAATACTGGACTTTTAAATTCTGTATAATATTTAATTGTATACTATGTACTTTTTACAAATTACTTAAAATAATTTTATACATATCAACAGTTGTTGTTTTATTATATAGTTTCAAATTTAAATGTGTTAGAAAAAAAAATTATTTTCGAGTATTTTGGGAGTTTTTTTCTGCCCTCTTGATAATTCGAACTTTTGATAATTCGAAGTTTTTCATTGGTCTCTCCAACTTCGAATTATCTAGAGTCGACTGTATATGTATATATATGTTGAATCGTAATATTATTAAAACCTATTAGATATACAAATGCAAATGTGGCGAAATATAAATAAGACGAAAAAATCTGCATTTATTTCGGGACATATATAAAGATAGCTGCAGAGTACACGTTCTGTGTTTTCTGTGATAGGAATGTTCCTCGATTTCATCGATTTTAAAAACAGAGCCATTATGATCGGTTTTTTAGTACAGGGGGGAACCATATCCGAAACCACTTTCAAGAAGTGTTCGAGTAGTGCCATGGTGACTGTATGCAATAAATGAGAAAACGAACGTGATCTACAATCCAGACATACAAATTGCGGAGATATGTAGGCAATTAATGAGCTATAGGCGATCGTCACCAGTAAGATCTTGTTAAGACTGATCAACGAAATAACACCAATACATTGACAAATTACATCTGAAATGCATACAAAAACTGTCAAAGATGATTCAGCAATTCGCGTTTTTGTGTATTAGTTTTGTAGTCGTGGTATCATAACAGCACTTAATTGATAAAGGTTTATCGTAAGAAACGTCCTGAATTTCCAATAATGTATAGCAGAGCAAATAAAAATATTTTCATTCATATGAGTCTTGTTTCCTTCTGTAACGAGTAGACGCACGAAATAATGTCTCGGAAACAGAACAAAACAAGTTATCACCAACAAAGTAAAAGATATAGAATATTAATATGGCGTATGTTTTTTTAGCTTCTTTGAGTCCATTAACTACTCTGGGAGGTACTTTAAATAGCTATGCGTACTTCTTCATCGTAACTGAATAAGTGTACCCCTATATGGCAATGATGATTCCGCCAAGTGATGAGATCTATCAAAAGAACAATGTCACATACTATATAGCTAAATTTAGAGGTGAATGGTTCAAGTATTAAGGGTATTTTTACTACCCATAACAGCGACCACCAATTTTCCCATATCTGAATCCTTCTCAGTATTTCTGGAAATATCTAAATAGAATAATCAGAGAGAAAAATCATATGTGTCAACCTTGGAATGTTCACGAGTTACGTGTCGCTTAGCTACTGCTATGGTAAAAAATCACAATAAATATAATAAATCAAAGGAATGATAGTGTAGATTAAGTATCTTACAAATTAGAAGAAAAAATTCTGAAATTGAGGTCCAAGAACATAGGACCTAAAGTAATAAGAAAAAGTCAATGGACTAAATTTAATATATATATATATATAGTATAAAGAAATAAAGTAATAAAAAAAGACAAAATTGTTATTCCTACAAAGCTAAGGATGAATGAAATTGGATTTTAAGAAACATATTAAAACATATATATATACACATATATATATAGTGATTAATCATGTACAAATTTGCCAAAAACTAATTACCTTAAAATCCCGCGTACGACGCGCACTTTCAAAACAAAAAATAGGAAGGAAATTTACGGGTGAGTGTTATACGCCGGGTACAAAAGTGATAGCTTTAAAAAATTTTTAAAAAAAGAGATATGCATATAAAAAAATTAGTCTTTTACATGTATCGAAATACTGTTTTTTTTTAAAAAAGAAATGACATTTTTTAAGAACTTAAAGAGTTGTAGTTCTAGAAGTATACTACTTCTTCAAATTCTTATTATAATAAATACCTCAAATAAATGGCTTCAAAATATTAGAGTATTACACACTTACATTTCAGGTTTCGTCGTGAAAAAGGGAGTGCGCATTATAGGGAGAATGTACCTCAACATTAAAAAATGCAGCTGAAAGTAAAGGTGTGCGGATTTTACAGTAAATATAAATAATATGTAGATATATAAGAAAGGAGTATAGGGCATTGTTGAATAAATACAGTAATTCAGTGCTTCTAAGATTTTAAACATTTGCGACCCGATTTTCCATCATAATACTCATCAAATCCACTTCCCCTCTAAACAATAATAATAGATTGTGAAGTCAGTAATTTACTTTGACGCAAAGCTACAATAGGACTAAATTTAAACCGTATAATTTATTAAAATAAGTATTACATTTTATATATAATTTTGTGTGTGTGTGTTAGAAACCCATGGGATTCATTAGTAATTATTAAACTTGTTCTTAACTTGCATTGATAAATAAAATATCAAATTCACTTAGCAGTACTGATACATTTATAAATATGTTATAACATTGTTAATGTGTATTTTATTTTTTATTTTGCAAGAATGTATTTTTTTTTCCTTTCAATAAATTAATTAATTATTATTATTATTATTATTTAAATAATCCATTATTTTCGACTTTTTGATATGGTCGCACGGAACTCATAGGGTTATCACTCATCCCACAGTTTGAAGAATGCTACAGTAAAACATTAGGAAATTCTTGATCTTGAGGATAAATATTGCTCGGTTAAACATTGTGTAAAGGTGACAAATTTCCTTTATATTTGCCTATATTACTGGGCAGAAAAACAAGAAAAATTAGTGTACATAAAAATATTCTTTGGAAGACCATTAAAATTTCTAAAATACAAAATCTGAAATGTTCTATTATTAATAGGCAAACATCTACATACCGAGATGAAAGATAAAACCAAAAAAAAAACACATATAATTTAAAAATGTAACGAATAAGAAGTTAAACCTCTCAAAAATGTTAAGAAAACCCTTCATCAACACAGACATATGTATACACACATTTAACTGGAAATATTATACTATATCAGAGGAAAAAAAATATTTCATATAACAAACAGGATAACATATATTTAAAAGAAATCTCAATCCACGTAAACTTACAAAAATATTAATTTTCACATCTTTATCCATCTAATTATTACTAAATTTTCATGAAAGGAGTGTGCAGTCGTAAAAATGTCTCATTACAACTTTCAGAAATCATTTCCTTTATTGCTGAATGTCATTACAGATTTACTAATTGTATGCATTCATTCTAAATATGTTGTAAATGAACGGATACCCATCTCTCCTTAACATATCCACAGGCAGTAATGAATATTTTAAACATGTCGTTGACGGATTAACACACAATTACGTTGAGTGAGATGGTTACAGAATAACTTACTGGCAATCTCTGGATATTCTCACGTCTAAATTATTGCGCGCCAGTTGCAGGAATTAAATTTGGATGTCAGTAGATGTGCGATGAAAATGTGGAATTGCTGAAGGTGAATGTTTTCTTCTTTTAACGTTGTTGTTGAATGTAATCAGAAGTTGAAGCTCTTTAAGCTGAATGGAAAATGAAAGTAATTTAAATAGACTAGTTCAGAAAAGACGTTAAAGTATCTAACGTTCAACATATATGAAGTATTCACTAACTGTATTTAATTTGTAAAACAATAAATCATGTAAGACGGAATGTCAAACCTACAGTGTAGTAGTAGCGAAAGAAGTTATTTTTCTTGTGTTTCGTAAATATAATTTTCATAAACGATTGTAAATAAATGCTTTAAGTTGAATAATAATTTTACAATTTCACTCGTTTGAAATTTTTCAATTTTAGTAAGATTTTAAGACACATTTCCCAAAACTACTTTTTTTATCTGTCTATATATATATCATATGTATATATATACAAACACACACACACATACTTATATATATATATATTTGTGTGTGTATATATAGTTCATTTCTACTTATAAAATGAGCAAAATTAATTATATTTAAAAAAAAAAGGTAAAATTAGTTCAAAGATAAAAAAAATGCATTTTATTTCTTTTAAAGTTCAAAACTTTCAGAATAATAAGTAGTCTAATCATGAAATAATTAAATTATATACAAATAGTATTCCAGAAATAACAGTATTTCATTAAAAGATTATCTGTTTCTAGAAATTTGCCAGCTTGAACATATGTATGTATTAAGCGGACGGTATTATGCGCTATCAGCAGAGCCTCCGCATGGCGTGCTAGCGGAGAGCCTCATCCACAAGCTTTTCAGGAATTAAACCCTGATCCCCATGTGGTGGAAAACATTCGGAATTTGGGCAGCTCGTGGAGAAGTCGTGTGTACAGTGGGTGCAAGCACTGGCTTTTTACTTCGTAAACATAAATTTAAAGCATTTTTACCTGTAATTAAATTTTGTTTGCACAATTGCTCCACTGTCAGCCTGTTCCCGGTTTGTGTTAATTTATGTGTCAATTGTCCAACGCCTTTACCAGAGACATAATGACCTAACACGCATCCGCCAGCGAAATCTGCAAGGCATGTAGATGCTTTCCAGTGTGTGTGTGTACCCACAATTACCCCCTGATATTTTATCTGGGAAATACGTACGCGGAATGTGATTGGATGCCATTTGCATGTACTTCCACTGTCGGATTCAGATAACAAACTGTGGCAAATGGTTGACTGGGAATGGAGAGTCATCCCTTAGGGCACCATCTTTACTCTCATGGCCTCATTTACCTAGACATTTTGCTTCGTGTATCAACGTCTTTGATGGTCAAGTAACCAATCGAACTAACTTTGCTCTCGCTCTGTGTTGCAAGTGCATTTCAAAATGAACATTGTTTACAGTTTGTTGCAATCTATTCTACGGAGCTTCTTCATTTTCTATCTACTCCTCGATGTTGTATTTTCAATGTTAGGTAGAAATACAGAAAGAAACGGGAAGGAGAGAGAATTTGAAAAAAGAACAAAGAGTTTGTTCTAAAATATTTAACATGAATTTTGAAACAAGCAATGCAAGTATATTTTAAATTTACATAGGTAAGAATTTTGTTTGATACAGTTTGACTTAAGACTAGTAATTTCCACCTGAATTCATAAAAAAATTTTCAAATAAGAGGACTTTGCTGACGGTAAATTTTCCCCCGTTTTTAAAGCAATTTTTTCTGAATAATTTATAAATTTCAAATACTAATATTATTGAACAAATTCATTCAGTTTCAACGACAAAAATGTTTTAAAATACTATAAAAATTTTAGTACCATGAAAGTACACTGATTTATAAATAAAAAAAAAAAATGTCATAATTATATTTAGATTTGGATACATCTCATACATTGGAAGCAATTTCTTATCATCTACCACAGTATGAAATTATTTCTCTAAGAAAACGTTTTCTTATTAAAATACGTACTATTTGCTAAAGTATTCGCATAAAAAGATTTTTTTTTGAAAAAAAAAATTCGTTTCAGCATTATTTTAGAGAATAAAAACGTTACTAATTATTATGATTGAATATGTATACAATTCCTTTTGTATATTTTAGAATGTTAATAATTCAATCAATGGATATTATATTTGAATGAAAAATTTTGTAAGAAAATGACACATATTTTGATGTATTTGTTAAAATATCTGTAAATCACATGCTTATTTTGTTTTCCACTAGAAGTAGGATTATCTTTCTCTCGGTTTGTCAAATATATTTCTTCAGATGCCTCTTGTTGCAATGTATGTCTTTACTTCAGTAATCAAATATAAAATACAGAGGTTCATGGATTTGCATGGTTTATTTGAAAAGATCACAGTTTAACCAAATTGTCAACCATAAAATTGGATTTAGTTTCAAATTCTGGATTATCTCAACAAATTAATGACTAGGATCATGGTATGATTTCTAAAATATTTCATTTAATAAATTTGAAATATCCGTCTATAATATTGTTTATATTTTAAAATGATATGTCACAGACCTAATAATCATTTTTAAGACATAAATTATTTTTACGGATTTAGTTTAAATGAAGATTTATATCAACATGTATTGTTTTATTAGGTATCGAAAAACTCGTAAATCATAAAATGAATTAAATTACAGATTGCATTGCTAAAAAATGTAATCTTATTTTGAAAATATAACACAGGTACATATAAATATATTATTTTATTATCACCGATTTGTGCATAATTTATCCGATTTTTATATATCCGCTGCAAATATTTATTAAAATATCTGGAGCAAAATTGTGACTTTTTACGTATAATTTATATTATTTTCCTTGAAATTTATTGCATAAATACTAACATCTAATTGATTTCACTTGATAGACACTTTCTGCTTATGCTGAAAATTTAAATTTTTAAATTTCTCATTCTTTAATCTTTCATAGTTTTATCTTAGAAAAAAATAATTAACAAATTCATAAATTTCATTAATTTAATATTTTTTTCAATTTTTTTAAATTAAAGAAAATCTAAAAAAAGTACATTTTTTAAAAAAATGTACTGTACAAAATTTTTCGGCGACATATAAAGTATATTTCTTTCAATACACAACACACTAAAATGTACATAAGTACTTTTTTTAAAAAAATAGAGTTCATCTTAATATTAGCACCTAAATTTAAAGTTAATTATTTTAGCACAATAAAACGGTAAATATAAATGTATAACAATAAATCAAACCATTCAATTCCAGTTTCAGTTTTAGATGAACGGGTGAAAATTATCTAAATGCTGACTTTTTGCCAGCTTGCACTTCACACTACACTCGAAAAAAATTTTTAGATCACACATACTTTAAGACACTGTATCAAGTTTTAGAAGCATGCACAGACGAAAGAAATACTTTCTTTGAAAAAGCTATACAAATTAACAAGGCAATATTTTTAAAACTAAGTCAGATTAATGCTCTGAATGTATATTGAAAACTTTAAATTATTTAAAAATGTATTTCTTCCTCTCAGTTTAAAAACATCAAATGCCAACAAATATATTTTAAAAGACATATAGTTTATAATGTATTCATAAGTACAATATAGGGGGTACCAGTGTAACGGTTACAAAAACTTTCAGGACAGACAGAGTATATCTAGACGTTGGGAAATGACATAGGAATGCACGGTCGAGGAAATGCTTTCCTGACAAGATAATGACAAGAAAACACAAGAAAAACAGGACACGAATAAGAAGAGAAAACATGTTTATTATCCTTAAGGGGACTGTTACGATTTAAACAATGTTTTTTAATTTAATGATTTGCATAATCTTTTTGGTTGCCTCCTTTGTGTACGTATGATGTAAAACAGATTTTGTGCTCAATATTTCACAGAAAGTTAATCATTTTTTTTAAGGGAAAAACTTGAAACTTATTTATGAAGTGTTTTAAAATGCATCTCCTCCTATAAAAATTGATGTACACACATGAAATTTGATTTACAAGTACATTAAACTATGTATAATAAATGTTGGTATGGGTTTTGTGATAACATGGTTGGTGCTCGTACAATACTTCTTTTTTGAATGCTTGCTAAAAATGCCTTTAAAAAATGTTTAAAAATTCTAACTAACTGTTTTTAAGAGCAGTCAATAGGGTGAAAACCTTCAGGAAATCGATTTTGAGTTTTTGATATTTCTAAAATCCCCAAATCAGGACCTTTCGAATGATATAACATACTTGCCATTTTATTAATTAGAAGCATGCTAAAAAGATTTTTAAAAAATAATCAGCTGATGAGCCACGCCCCCTTCGACAGATAGAAATGTAAACATTGACTTTTTAAATCTGAGATGTTCTTACAAAGCCACTCTCTGTTTTATTTATTCATACGCAATTAACTCTAGAATGACTGCAATCGTAACTGTTAGGATTATTTACCTATTTTGGAGCGCATACACGTTTATGGGGTTTGCGTTTAAGATTTAAATATTTAAAATTTCTAAAGTTCACAAATTATGAAATTTTGAATTTTTTCCTTAATATGCCTGGATTGAAAAAAATATTTTAAAAAACATAAAGTTACGTTTTAAGAAGGTAGGATTACTCTCAATCATACTAACATTTCTGTACACAAATAATATTTAAGTGAATCCTCAAACTGATCATGCACATGACTCAAAGGAGTCATGTGCAAAATAAAGTTTAATTAGAGATTTTCTTCTTATTTTAGTAAGTATAAAAAAAGAATACCATTATGAATTTGAATATTCTTGTATTTGTTTTCAAGAATGAAGTTCATTGTAAAATGTGTAAAAAAGGTTTAGACATGCAAGTTTTAAAAGGTAAGTCTGGACTGGAAATTTGTCCTGAATTGTTTTGCTTGTCCATGTCATGTAGAATTCCCTTTTTTAAATATTTATGAAGGAACTCAAAGTGCTACAATAAATACCAGGTTTGTATATGCTACGTGTTCCATTGAAAGAGGTGCAGAAGCTGGGAGAATGTTTTGCGGCATAGTGAATCTTCTGCAACCACCTACAAGGTTTTCTCCTTGCGGTAAGCGAATCTCAAATGCTGCAAAATTTGTTTACGAGGACTCCATTCAAAATGCTGCGAGGGAAGCTGTTTGTGAAAATGAAGGTAACAATAATATTGCGGACATGGCAGAAGTGCGGTTGCACATCGTCAAATGGTGCAGTTACTGTGACCAGCATTGATACAGGTAAGGTGATAGTTAATATTCTTTCAAAATATTGCATATCTAAAAAATGGGCACGTAAAAACATGACTTTTGTCCTGTCAGTGAAGATTGATGGTGTGGATATAAAAAGGCTGAAGTATCGGGTAAGTCTTACAAACATAAAAATAGTCTTCCGGTCGCTGTTGTAGTAGCAATGCGTCCTATATTTAGGAAAACATAGGGCCCATAGGCATCGGAAAACACAAAACTCGAATGAAAGTTTTCATGTCAGTAGGCCATGCGTTTCCAAAACAACATTTGTACAGATTGAAACACTTTCACTCGGGGTTTATGATGGCGTTTGTTCCTTTGATGATAGTAATGTATCCAAATTAAAAATACTTCAGAAAATTAGAAAAGATAAAAGAATAAAAAGAAAGAAAGAAAAAGATAATATTATGAAAAATAAAATAAAAATTCGTTACAGTGCAGGATCTTTTTGATGAGGTAAAATTTTACACAAAAACTGCTTCCTAAAAATTATTTTTAAAATCATGTGTGTGTTTTTTTATAAATCTACTTTATGCATGAAATTTTAAATTTTTATTTTATATTTCATATATATTGTGTATACTGAAGTGAAATTTTTGAGATATTCTTCAGAAATTTAGCTAAAAAGAAGATGTCGTAACACAGAAAAGGAACATTTTTATAAAATTCATTATTGTACTTTGCAAAAATTATATTTTTGAACAGGCTGATAAATTTTTTTAACGACATTTCACTTCTGTATAA
The DNA here is from genome assembly GCA_019973975.1 of Trichonephila clavata. NCBI lineage: Eukaryota > Metazoa > Arthropoda > Arachnida > Araneae > Nephilidae > Trichonephila > Trichonephila clavata. The sequence goes on from BMAO01039741.1 coordinate 24,698, forward strand.
AGATAAATGTTTATTTAATGCACACACAAATTTCTAAGCTTTCGTGTTCAATAGTTTCTTAGTAAAAGGTGCATTAATATATCTCAAAATGCGTTGCATGTGAAGTTAGTTATATATAAAAGAAATGCATAAATTTCATGTTTAAAAACATAAAAACAGTTTTCTTGTTGTTTTGGATACTATTTATGTAGTATTTATGGAAACTTTTTAATTCTGATATTTTAAGAAATTGTGTTTACATTTGAATGTATAAAAGATTAATGAAACTTTTCGAAATGTCATATAATCATGTACTACTGTCTTATAAAGATTATACATTTTAACTTGTGTCTTCTTTTTTTTTAAAATCAAGTGTATGCATGAACTAGAAATATTTATTTTGTATTTCATAAATATTGTGTGTACTGAAGTGAAATTTTTGAGATATTCCTCAGACATTTAGCTAAAAAGCAGATGTCGTAACATAGAAAAGGAAATTTTTTATAAAATTCATTATTCTACTTTGCAAAAATTACATTTTTAAACAGGCTGAGAGAGATCAATTTCTTTAAAAAAAAATTCACTTCTGTATAAAGATAAATGTTTATTTAATGCACACAAGCTTTAGTGCACAATAGTTTCTTAGTAAAAGGTACATAAATATATCTCAAAATGCAATGCCCTTTTTCATTGCACGAAAATTGTTCATACCCAAAAATACAAATATTTCATGTTTAAAAACATACAATCAGTTTTCTTGTTGTTGTTTTAAGTACCATTTATGTAATATTTTAAGAATCCTTTTAATTTTGATACTTTAAGAAATTGTGTTTACTTGTGAATTTATCAAACACTAATTAAACTTTTCGAAATGTCGTATAATGATGTATTACCCAAGCCATATTTTCATGTATTGACACATTTCCACATGATATTTATGATACTTTAGAATCAACTTGGATGAGAGTAATGTATCAGAACAGAAAATTCTTCAAAAATTGATGCATAATTTGAGAAAAATGATGCAAATGCTATAAAATATCTCGATAGATTAAAAATGAAAAATTCTATATATGTATTTTCTGAGAATTTTAAGTAAAAGAAAAAAGTAATAAGTCTTAAAAGTTTTTGAGAATAAGCTAATATTTAAAAAAAATCTTGCAAATACAGATTGTAATTCATAATTTTTTTGATGAAGTGACATTTTATAATAAAAATGCAAATATCTTAAAACGGTGTTTTGAAAAATGCGTGTACCTTTTTCTCAGAACCTATTGCAATATTCACTGAATATTATTGATATCTAACTATATATAATGAAGAGATCGTTTATTAATATTCCCATAATATTTTTGTAAAAGTCAGTTATCGTGAAAAAAAATGACATTTTCTCAAAAAAATCATAGTGATACTTTACGATGAAAGTTTTTGAAAAAGCTTCCGATCTGTTTAAATAAAATCATCTAATTAATATACAGCCAACATTTTAAGTCTGTACATTTAATAGTTTCTGAGAAAAAGGTACATAAAAATGCTCAATTTAACATTGTCGGGATAGGGGTAACCGACTATTCTTTAAAAAAAAAGTATTGCTTTTATTGAAAAATGCATACCACCTTTTATTTCATGTATTATTAGCAACAAGTGATAATTTTTTTAAAGTATTAAGCGCAATATAATAAATGCCTTAGCATTTTAAATAAAGACAAATTAATTACTTGATCTTTCTGAGATAAATCAGTTTAAATATTTGTTTTGCCATTGGAATGCGAATACAAACAAGTATAAAAGTTATCATAACTCAGCGTTTTTTAAACTTAGAGCTTTCAAAATTTGTGAGTTTATAGAAAAGTATATAAAAATAATTTAGAATAAAAATAAAAAAAAGATTTGATTTTTGACCGATTTTTGTCAATTTAATCGTGCTGTGTCCTCTTAATGCAGCAAAAAATTAAGAAAAAAGAACATTAAAGGGACAACATTGTTAATACGCAGGGTCCAGCAGACGGTCACTTGGGAAATTCTGATATAACTGGAGATAGCTCGCATACTGATCACAGGATTGTTCTGTACCCGATCCCAGGCAATATCCTCGTTGTTTGGCATTATTACTCTTTGCTCACGTTTCTGTGTCCAAGGTAAATTATCCAATATTGAACAATCTTTGGTGCAAGCGTACAAAGAAAACGTGACTCCTGGGTTTACCTCCTGGGGTAACGTAGGGCGTACAACCCCTGTGCTGAGCGTCATTGCAATCAACAACCTTATATGTCAGATCCATGCCAGTGAGCTCACGTTTATATAACATTTCGTCTTCCCACTACTTTGTCGGCAGGTGAAATAAGCTTCATAGTGAGTGAGGCAAAAAAAAAAAAAAAAAAAAAAAAACGCTTCTGTGCAGGCACCGTCATCTGATGCTTCAGTTTACGTAGCGCTATACCAACCATAGTCTTCCCAGCATTTTTGCTGTGTTAAGGTATCCGACTGGTTGCGACAACTTTTCTTTAAGAAAAAGGAGATATGGGGATTTTTTGTTATTTTTAGATTTGTTTAGTGCATTTTAAGAAAAATGTGCTTAAATTAAGAAGAGAAAAAGAAATTATTATTACTAAAATGGGAAAAAAATAGGTAAAAATTGACAAAAAATAGCATAAACGCGGCCTATTCTGCAAGAAAGGTGTATGAGCAAATTTTCAATTTTTTCCATCTAATGTGTTGCTATATTATTTAATATTGAAATGACCTTCAGGATAAGAAATATTTTCATTTTTACAAAAACTAGAGCACTTTTTCTCGGTTACTATATGAAAATGCTTAAAAAGACAGTGATTATATTCACATAAGGGACTGTAAAATTTGTAATAAAACAGTGATTGATCAATCTGAAGGTTAAAGCAATTCTACTATTATACAGAACTTACAGAAAAAATTTCAGTTAATTATGTTCAATACTTTTTTTAGCAATCTCTGACCCCATTTGATTATTTTCAAAAAATCACATTTCGAGTAAAACGCGTTTTAAAGTATGACGTCTTGCTTAAAGTAATTGTATCTGCTTTTACTAAAACACTTGTAGTTTTTGTTCTAGTAAACGGAAAATGATAAACGTGGGATTTTTATAAAGCTAATAAGATGACCCATAAAATAAAATTTTGAAAAAAATTTTCAATTTTTGGCAAAATTCACAGTTTTAGAGCAGTCGGATACCTTAAGAATAATAAACATGCTTTTTCCTCTTATCATGCCTCGTCTATTTTGTGTTTTGTAGCCGCAATCATGCCAGGAAAGCGTTTCCGTGACCGTACTTTCCTATGTGATTTCCCATCGTATAGATGTGTACATAATCTGTCCTGAAAATTTCTAACTGTTATACTGATACGACCTGTATATCACCGATTAATACAAATATAACTTGTAGAAATATTTTTTTTATAACAAACAAAATAGTTTAATTTGATCAATATCTATATGTGCATTTGGATTTTCACGTAACTGATTGAACATGGGATTGCATTAGAATTAAAATGTAAATGGCTTATTTGACTTAGAATTAATTTGTTTCAATCATCTAGCAGCACAATCCTAATTTTAATTATGTTTCATTGAATTATAAATAAATACTTTAGTTTTTCCTATTCATGTACACACAAAAAAAAGAATAAGATAAATCGTGTAACTATAAAATTATATTATTAATTAACTCCTTACCACAATGGAATCATTATCAAATGATTTCACTCCTATTTAAGATGTGTGTCTCATTGTACCTTTAAATTTAATTACAGTGTTCAAGCTCAGTTCTTCTTAAGAAATAAATAAATTGTTTGTGTATCGAATGAATAAATAAACCCAATTTTAAATGAAATTCAATTGTTTACCTTTCTTCATTGGCAATTGTATTGAATGACTAATTCCAGAATCCTATTATTCCGTCGAGTTCATTATAATTTTATGTGCGTGCGTATTTCATGAAGATTTAAAATAGAATTTATGTTTTACCTGTTCTGATGACTCTTTGCACTTATCAAAGTTTACAATCCAGTTATTTCGTGAAACCCACTTGGAATAGAAAATTTTATTTTAAAGTAATGCAGTTTCATTTACTGAGAATGGAAAATATTTCATTCAAAATTTTGTAGAGTAATGAAAGATATATAATAAGGCTCATAACGCAAGGATTTAACACTGAGCATAAAACTAGGAACTTTAATCTCAATATGCACATCCTGGATCTCTTATAATAAGCAATATCCAAACAGAGAAAACAAAGAATCAGTTGAACGTTTTGTATGTTTAGAGTTATGAAGATTAAAAATAAAAAATAAGTAAAAAGTCATTCAATTGCACGGGATGATTCCCATCGCATCTATATTTTATCACTCCTACAATATTTGTATACATTTTTAATAATTATTTGTAATGCTTTTCTTATAAAAAAAATAAATCAATAAAGAAGGGCTGATGCAGGTTAAATCTATCATTGCTCAAAGATTGAATTGGTGATGAGGAGTTTGGGTGTTCATATAAGGCACACTACAAAGCAACCGGAGGGCTATTGGTAAAGGAACTCAAAATTCTGAATCACGCTCAAGTGACGAGACCGAAAACTGATTGGAAACCCTCTCTCCTAACTTCCACACAAAACCAATGGAAGGACTTGTAGCCACGGCAGATTAACCCTGCACGATCCCCTCAAGATGTTGGGTCTTCAGTGGCAATAGGGCATGTACACACGACGCATCTGCCATGAGTCTGTTACCATGGCCACTAGGCTACCGCGGTTAAAGATGTGTTGGGGAAATTAAGAGAATGGGGTTTAGGTTCAAGTGCAGTAATTGGTTCAAAATTACGAAGTAGATCGCCAATAACTCTCGTGCTAATATAATTTTTTTTTAATTAATACTTACTCATCTTTAAACCTAATGATGAAGTGTTATATGGTTTATATACTTTCTTTAACGGATTAATAGACCCCAATAGCCTAGTGGTTCATGGTCACGGACTCAGGGCCGGTGTGTTATGAGCCTGGGAATTAGTTCCACTGAAGAGCAACCGTATATAAGGCTTGATACACGTTGTATTTGTCGAGGCGTAAAGTCCTTCCATTGGCGTGGTGTAGAAGTTCGGAGGTGGGACTATCAGTTCAGGTGTCGCCATCGTCTCTTAACTATGGTTCAGCATTAGAAGGTAAATCGCCAGTAGCCATCGTATTGCTTTATAACATGATTTTAATGAGCACTCTCTCACTTAATGGATTATTACTTTAAATTAAAAAAATAGATTTGTCCTAAGTTACATTACCTGCATATTATTTAAATATTTGAATTTCCTGGAAAACAAAATTAGAGCTTCTCAGTTGCTTTCGATACTCAGTATGTTATTAGATGATTATTAGTTCAATTGTTTTTAATATAACAACGCAAGCATATTAGTTAGTAATAAAATGACACTAAATATTAATTTCCTTCATAAATGATAAACTTAATAAAGACTATAATACCAGTGTGAAGTGTGACACCTATTTCATGAACAGCAATTTAACACACTAATTTTAACGCGTGTTTGTGTCATGAAAGTTAGAATGTATGTTGCATGTAAATAGTTCCTAAACGCGCTTGGCTTAATTATTAGCGGTCACACCTCATTAGTTTGCTGTCAAAGCCTAACATCAGAGCAAGGTGTAAGGTAACCAGTATACTGTTACCATTAATTGATTAAAGTTATTTTAAATACCGTGATGTAACAGAAGAATTGATAAGCACCATTTTTCTAAATTTTGATACTTAATACGTGTTAAAGAAATCATCTTGATAATAGAATGTATTATTTTGTTGCTACTGATTAATTAGGAAAAATTTAGTTAATCAATAAATTTATATGTATAATTATTAACATTAACTATAAAGCGAATAAATTTTGTAAATAAATAAGTCTTTTGTCTTTTGAATTTTTTTTTATAAAAAAATTATGCATAATATATGAATAAAGATTTAAACATATCTTTCATTTTAATAATATTTCGCAGCATACTTTTAAAAAGAAAAATAATAGCCTTTATTTTGCGACAGAAAGGAATAAACTACTAAATATTTTGACTCATTAATAGAACATGATCACGCACACACACACACACACACAGCTTAAGTATAACGCATAAAACATGAATGCGATAAAAATTGTTGGAGAGGGGGAAAAATCAGTTTTCTGTGTAATTATTAAACTTAATTGCATACATTATTTCTTTATTATTTTTAAAAAAATTAAATACGGATGATTAAAAATGCATACACATGAAATAATAGCCAATAAATTATTAGTAAACTTAGTACAAAGATTAAAAAGAGAAGCTACACCTTTCTGACAAACAGCATCAATCATAGTTCCTGATCGGGGCTTTAAGTACTTTAATACTGTAATTTACTATTCATACGACATATGACTAGTCTCAAAGTAAAAAAAAAAGAAAACAAAAGAGAGTTCATATCGGTAGCTTTGAAAATTTTAACTGTAGGACATTATATATCGGGTCTAGAGGAAAGGGAAATATATTCTAAGCAAAACTTTTACACAGAGTTAAAAATTCTTACTATTGCTTCTGTTATGACAAAAGTGAGTAATTGGAAGAAATATTATTCGTAATCCTTCTAATAATGATTATGTTATTAAATCTTCAAATAATTTAATTTTAATATTTTAAATCATTTATTAATATCACGAATATTTTTAAGGCATTTTATACTAGCACTTTTTTTAATCATATCACACATTATCGTAATTATAATGAATGTTTAATTAGGAAATTTCCTATTCAGAGATTACGTGTGTACATATAATAAATTCAATAATTTATTTTATAGGTCAAATAAGTGAAAAAGGAAATTTATTAAACGTCAAATTTAATTCCGAAAAAAAAATGAATAACATTCATTAGTTGATTAATTGTTTTGGATAAAATATATTTTATGATATTTTATTTTAAACCTGCTTAGAATCTCAACCCACAAAACAATATCTTTGAATTTTAGTAAATAATATTTCAATGAAAAAAACACAAAACTTGAGCAAAAGCTAGTCGTGTATCTTTTTATATGATTTTTGTCGCAAAGGTACATAATTATATATATATATATATATATATATATATATATATAAGTGTTAAGTATAGTAAGTGTTGATCTTAGTAAGTGTTGCTTACATTACTCATGTCCTTACGTATTGGGGATCTTACGGTATTAAATGTGTTGATTTGGAATGCTTTTGTGCAAAGTTATATTGAAAAAACCGTCTCGCCCTTAATTTTTGCACACCAGTGTATATATGTATATATATATATATAGTATATATATATATATATATATATATATATGTATATATATATATATATGTATTATATATATACGTATATATATATATATATA
>BMAO01039742.1:0-18389 GCA_019973975.1 Trichonephila clavata
TGGTGAACGTGCTTAAATTAAAGCTAGAAACTTTAAAAAAAAAGGCCCTTATCAGGGCCAAAATGCGATACAATTCATACCGAAGACATACAATTCATACACACTTGTCTAGTTTTTATTATTATGTTTCGGTTTCCCTAGTATTACTTACCCATTTCCTTGTGTATTCTACAAATTTTTAGTAGCTGTGTAGTACTTTAAGCTTTTTTTAATACTTACCTTATTATGTGTTTACCATTTAATAAGTATGCCTTTCACAGGTTATTTGAATTTTGTTTATCCCCTTTCCTTTAATATGATACATAAAGAAAGAAATATATGTACTTTTCCCCATCTCAGTACACAGAATACGTGTTAAAAAAAAAAAAACACGGTGGAGGTACAACATTCCATTCGGAGATAGGAACGTAACTTACACGCTACTTGCGTTTTATTTCTCCCTTTTTCACGTTAGTTATTGAAGCCAAACTTCTCCGCCAGGCGGAAGCAGGAGACGGCGGGACTATGTCCTGTCCTTTAAATTTTAAAAAACCTGTCCATCGGGGTGGGGGTCATCTGATCGAAATGTCATTGTTCAACTCGAATGCATTCAAACAGTATTGAAAAGTCAGGAGTGTTTGCAGTAAGGGGAGAAGCCGGCAGAGATCAAATAAGAAATTTGGAGAAGAATTTTAAAGAAATGTTTAGAAGATTTTTAAAGAAGTATTCTTGGATCGTAACTATAATTATTTTTTCTCTTATGTTTTGGCCCTGAGAAGGGCCTTTTTTTTTAAATGAAATGTTCTTTTTAAGCTTTCTTTTCGGTTTTCTTGGGGAGTAAGACAGCTTGAATGTTTGGAAGTACACCACCTTGGGCGATGGTGACTCCGGAGAGAAGTTTGTTCAATTCTTCGTCGTTACGGATGGCGAGTTGAAGATGTCTGGGGATGATCCTGGTCTTCTTGTTATCTCTAGCAGCATTACCTGCCAACTCGAGTACTTCAGCGGCTAAGTATTCCAAAACAGCTGCGAGGTAGACGGGAGCTCCAGCTCCCACTCGTTCGGCATAATTTCCCTTTCGGAGAAGACGATGGATACGACCCACGGGAAATTGAAGTCCAGCACGACTGGATCGAGTCTTACTCTTTCCCTTAACTTTGCCTCCTTTACCTCGTCCAGACATGATTATGTTTTGAGTGGGGAAAAACGTCAAGGGTGAAACGAAAATCAGATGTGTATTTATATGTATTTCGGAGCAGAAAACAGGCCAATGGGAAGTCAAGGATTTAGCGCAGAAAAACCAATGGGAAAACGACTTCTCGTATGGCCATTCTACTTCGAGGAAGGCGTGTTTGTGGTCAGCTTTGGACCAATGGTTACTGAAGCGTGTAATTGCCTCGTGTACGGTCAGCAGATGTCAAAAGACAAGATGTCAAGTACCACACCCTTCCTATTGTGTCCATTATCACTGCTTCACTGTAGGAGGTGCCCCCACTTAGGTCATTAAGTTGTTATCTGATATTGGAAACTGTTCGCAATGAGTCCGGCAGAAACTCATTGCGAACAGTTTCCGAGTAATTCTCTGCAAGAACTTTGCTCAATTTTTCCGACAAGCTAGAAGGACATATGATAAGAACGCTTAATTATCCCTAGGGAGTAAGATGAATTATTTTTTGTTCCTATGTTTTTTTTTTTTTTTTTTTTAAATTGCATTTCTATTTTGTTTCTTATTTAATGATTTGTTTGATTTTATTAATTGTTATATTCATGTGGATTAATGAAATTGCATATTGTACGAAACGAATGTAGTTAAAAATAAATTATAGTTTGAAGAAGAAAGAAAGAAGAAAAAAAAAACAACTTAAAACACGCTTTTATACTGAATGGAACTAAAAAAAGTTAAAAAAAAAAAATAATAATAATAATAATTCTTAATAAAGAATAAAATGATTAACGTGAGAATGAATGTCATTGGGGTAAAAGCTTGGGGTGCTTTGTATTACATTTTTACACTAATTCAGCTTTTCGGAATAGAAGTTAGAAATTATAGCAATTGATACATTTATAGATATATATGTATTATTGTTTGATACATATATATCTATATTGATATTGATATATTTATAGAACACCCCACGCTTTTACCCCAATGACATTCATTTTCATGTTAATCATTTTATTCTTTATTAATAATTATTTTTTTTTATTTTTTAGTTCAATTCAGTATAAAAGCGTGTTTTTTAGTTTTTTTTCCAAACTATAATTTATTTTCATTTTTTAGTTCGAACTACAATAAAACAAAATTATAAAATTATTGTATTGTCATCTGTCCTTGACAAGTGTGTGGAATTTCGAATGAATCCGATTTTTTTTAAGTGGGTCAAAATCGAGTTCTAAGATTCCGTTACATGCAAGTGAAACTTATAAAAGCGTGTTAAAGATTTGCTTAAATTCTTCGAAGTGGTGAGTGTGCGTTTAAGGGTAAAAGCTTTATTGCCTTTCAACCCCTCCCCCTCCTTGGATAAATTAAAAATTTAGAGAGAAAAAAAAAAAAGTCATTCCACCTGCCGGAGAAGCGAGAGGACTTTGAAACGATGGCCCCTTGGATAGTTTTCCTGGGTGGGCTAAGCCTCCAGTGATTTGATTGAAGTGAGCCATAAAAATGCCAGTGCGCTTCTTATCTTATTTATGACCATTGTACATGTCAGGGGGCTTCCTTTCAGATGACTTTATTTATTGCTTCTATTCAAATGATTTGTTTGTTGCAATGTGAAAAATTTATAGCTCTTGTTTTCCTTCTTTCTTTGATTTATGAATTGTTGTTATTGTGTTAGATTAAATAACGTTGTACTTGAGTTTCTTTTACAACGCGCATTTTATTCGAGTTGAACGTAGTCTTACTGCCAACGGCCATACCATGCTGAAAACACCGGTTCTCGTCCGATCACCGAAGTTAAGCATCATCGGGCGCGGTCAGTACTTGGGAGGGTGACCACCTGGGAACACCGCGTGCCGTTGGCATACTTTTTTTTTTAATTTAAAAAAAAAATTTTGTTTTCTTAAATTAACAGGGGATCTCATCCTAGATCATGTGCCCCATCAACCGTTATAAAAAAAAAAAAAAAAAAACGGGAGAGAGTTTTTGAGTTGAGGAAGTTCCTGAAGAAGGGGAAGAAGGAAAAAAAAAAAAAAAAAAAAACCGGATTGATTTGATTGATTTGATTCGATTAGATTACGTGTAATAAGGGAGTATTATTAAATGATCACGTCGAGGTGGAAGTCGTCGACTATCCAGTAAAACGAACTTCGACGTCCCCCCCCCCCCTCTCTCTGCGCATAGAGCACAACCCCGCCCGAAAATGCGCTATAAAGTCGTCGCGCATATTGTTGTAAAGTCGCCATATACGATATTGTGTTACCCCCCCCCCCCCCGCCGCCTATTCCGGTTCGTTCCTCCGACGTATCCTCGTTTTTTTTTTTTTTTTTTAAAGTTACGAATGAAAAAGAATTTTGATAACAGAGACACATACTTACCTTATTTTTTTTTATTAGTAGTATTATTATTCACTTTATTTCTTTCATGAATTTTTTTTTTCTCTTTGATTCCTGCGAAAGGAGAGAGTTTTCTTTTCAATCTTGTTACATATTCACAACACACATATATATTTTTATTTATCCTATGTTTTGTTGTACTGTGATATTCACTTGCTATTTCATATTATTTTCTTCATATATATCTTGTACTTTGTATATTATGATACATTGTTATATCCACAAAATATTTTGTTCTGTTGACCACTGTTACAGATTCTAATTTTTTTTACATTGTTATATCAAGAAACACTATCTCTTTTATATTGTCATGTCTACAAAATATTTTGTTCTGTTGACCACTGTTACAGATTCTAATTTTTGTTTTACATTGTTATATCAAAAAACACTATCTCTTTTATATTGTCATGTCCACAAAATATTTTGTTCTGTTGACCACTGTTCCAGATTCTAATTTTATTTTACATTGTTATATCAACACACATTTTCCTTACATTGTTCTGTGTTTTTATATGCATATGATGAATTCTTAATTTCTTTTCACTTCGGTCCCAGATTTCTGGCCCTGAAAAGGGCCTTTTTTTTCTCTTTCTTTTTCAAGCAATCAGTCAATTTACTTTGAGCTGGTATATTTGGTGACGGCCTTGGTTCCTTCGGAAACTGCGTGCTTTGCAAGTTCACCGGGAAGCAAAAGTCGTACGGCCGTTTGAATTTCCCGACTGGTGATGGTGCTCCTCTTGTTGTAGTGAGCCAAACGGGAAGATTCGGCGGCGATGCGCTCGAAAATATCGTTCACGAAGGAATTCATGATGGACATGGCTTTGCTGGAGATTCCAGTGTCGGGGTGGACCTGTTTCAAGACTTTGTAGATGTAAATGGCGAAAGATTCCTTCCTGCGCTTCTTCCTCTTTTTCTTATCTCCGGCACGAACGGCTTTTTGTGCCTTTCCGGCCTTTTTGACGGCTTTACCAGATGCTTGAGGAGGCATTTGCTCAGTCGGATGGAATATTGAAAATATGAATTTTCCCTTCTACCTTGGTTATATTCCCTTACCGCAACTCCGCAGCGACCAATCGCGAGCCAGCATCTCGTTTGGGGGTGTGTTCTGCAGCATATAAGGACGTTTCAAAAAATTTCGGGCATCATTGAAACCCTTGTTACAAATATGTCAGGACGAGGTAAAGGCGGAAAGGGACTAGGAAAAGGTGGTGCCAAGAGACATCGTAAGGTGCTCCGTGATAACATCCAAGGTATCACGAAGCCTGCTATTAGGCGTTTGGCCAGACGTGGTGGAGTGAAACGTATTTCCGGTCTGATTTACGAGGAAACTCGTGGTGTCTTGAAAGTGTTCTTGGAAAATGTTATCCGTGATGCTGTCACTTACACCGAGCACGCCAAGAGGAAAACCGTAACTGCCATGGACGTCGTCTATGCTCTTAAGAGACAGGGACGTACTCTTTACGGTTTCGGCGGTTAAAAAAAAAAAAATCACGCCTCGGTTTGTTTGGAAAAAAAAAAGGCCCTTCTCAGGGCCACAAAACGTGATGAAATAGTGATACATCGGTAGTTGTCGTTCTAATTAAAATGTCCATTTGTGTAGTGTTTATTAATATGTTCCAAAATTATACTATCTGTGTAATTCTCAGAAATGTTCCTTTTTTCGTAATTGAGGTAGATAGGGAACACTTGCTTTTTAATACTCCCATGTAAAATTAAAATATTGATTTGATTGCTGAAATACTTATAATTTAATCACATTATAAATGTAAGGGAAGTTGCGTTAAAATGTGAAGGAGTACTGAACTTTATTTTTTTTTAAAAAAAAAGTCGAAAGATAAATTTCGCTCTATTATTTTGTGTAGTGACACCCTTAAATTCGCTGTTTGCGAAATCAGTGGGCGGGGGGGGGGGTAACAGGCAAGAGGCGTGTAGAATTAGGGAGTTCCTACCCCCGAGGGGGTGTACCTCCACATCAGAATTTATTGGCCCATTCGATAGGTTTCACTGGATGGGCTGAGCCTCCCAGTGATATGATTGGCAGACTAATCAATCCTATCGGTGGGTCATATGGTTTCACGCGACTCAGTTCATTGGTCAAGCTAGTTTTATAGACGATCGGAATGCGGAAACGTCTTATTACGCATCAGTTGTAGTTCACTGCTTCTTAGATGTGGATTATCCGTTTTGTTAATGGCAAAAAGATAAATAAAATCTTCTTTCAACTGTGTAATGTTTTTATTTGGTATGAGTGATAATGAAATGTATGATGCACAGGTGTAAAATGAATGATTACTTCTTTTATATAAAAAATAAAAAAAAAGGTAACTTTCGTCTTATAACTCTGCACGAAATTTTGCACAATGTTTTATTTGTATTTAATTGTATAGTGTTATGTATGTATGCATGCATGCATATATATGTATATATATACATACATATATGTCAATACATACATGCATACATACACATGTCAAATGAAGGATTGCTTTGGGTAAATGACGTTCATTTTACAACTGCACACAATTTTTTCAAATGTTTTACTTGCTGTATAGGTTTAGTTTATATTGTGTGTTAGTGTTGTTTAATATTGTGTAATGTTAGTATACATGTAGAATTCAGAGAAATGACTTTAACTATAATTTTTTTTTTTTTTTTTTTTTTTGCCGATTTTCCGCCACACTCCTCACAAGATTGAAATTAACGCGTGGTTTTAACCCGTTGCATCCGAACGGATTCCATCTTGTTTTCTTGGACTGAAATTTACCTACAAATGGACGCAGTCTGGTTGATACGTGTTAATCTTTCGTGTGCAAAACACGTAACGCTTCTGTGGAGAGTCGGTAGTGAACTCGGGTGCCATCCTCGTCACTTTTTCTATTGTTCTTAAGTCGGCTGCCTTCCTCGTCACTTTTAACTGTCTTTTATAGTTTTTAGGTCCTTTGCCAACAGCCCTGGCCATTATTCAGACTCCCACTTTAATAAAATTGTCAATCATTTGAGCTTTTTCCTTTACTTTTTGCATATTTATGGCTCTGAAAAGAGCCTTTTTTTTTTAAAGTGCGAGAGAGTCCTTTATCCGCTTATTTTTTAGCGGTCTTTTTAGGGGCAGCCTTTTTAGGAGTTTTTAACTTCTTGGGCTTGGGTGCTTTGGGTTTGGTAGCCTTCGCTGCCTTTTTAGGGGTCTTGGGTTTCGCGACTTTCTTAGCAGCTGGTTTCTTTTTTTCTGCCTTTGCCTTGGGCTTTGCGGTTTTCTTTGTGGGAGCCTTTGCTTTTTTAGCTGGAGAAGCACTCACTTTCTTGACCTTTTTGGCGGCTTTTTTAGGCTCACTGCTCTTTTGACCGGATGCGCTCAACTTGAATGATCCGTTTGCTCCTTTTCCCTTGGTTTGTACGAGAGTTCCGGAAACGACGGCGCTCTTGAGGTACTTTTTGATGAAGGGAGTCAGACGATCGAGGTCGACTTTGTGTTGACTTCCAATGTGCTTCTTGATAGCGACAAGAGATGATCCTCCGCGTTCTTTCAAAGTCGTGATGGCTGCGATGACCATCTCAGAAACTTTAGGGTGGGTGGGAGCGGCAGTTTTAGGTTTGTTCGCTGTGCTCTTCGCCTTTTTCTTAGGCGTAGCGGCAGCAGGTGTAGCTGAAACGGCAGCGGTTTCCTCAGACATGTTTGCAAGTTCAATCTTTTGATCCGAATGATGTCTTTAAAAAAATTGCAGCGCTTTAACTCCGCTCGGCACTCTCCGCGAATTCTGATTGGACGAGAAGGAACCCCTTCCCCCTCCTCCTCTCACCCACCGAAGCAATATAAAGGACCGCAAAAACTCGGGAATTTATTTGAAAATCGCTAAGATACCGTGAAGCCATGGCACGTACCAAGCAAACCGCTCGAAAAAGTACCGGGGGTAAAGCCCCCAGGAAGCAGCTGGCGACCAAGGCTGCTCGTAAGAGCGCCCCTGCTACCGGTGGAGTTAAGAAGCCTCATCGTTACAGGCCCGGAACAGTAGCTTTGAGAGAAATCCGTCGTTACCAAAAATCCACCGAGCTGTTGATCCGTAAACTGCCTTTCCAGAGGTTGGTGAGAGAAATTGCTCAGGATTTCAAGACCGATCTTCGATTCCAGAGCTCTGCCGTCATGGCTTTACAGGAAGCTAGCGAAGCCTACCTGGTGGGTCTTTTCGAAGACACCAACTTGTGCGCTATCCACGCCAAGAGAGTAACTATCATGCCAAAAGACATTCAGCTTGCCCGACGAATCCGTGGTGAACGTGCTTAAATTAAAGCTAGAAACTTTAAAAAAAAAAGGCCCTTATCAGGGCCAAAATGCGATACAATTCATACCGAAGACATACAATTCATACACACTTGTCTAGTTTTTATTATTATGTTTCGGTTTCCCTAGTAGTACTTACCCATTTCCTTGTGTATTCTACAAATTTTTAGTAGCTGTGTAGTACTTTAAGCTTTTTTTTAATACTTACCTTATTATGTGTTTACCATTTAATAAGTATGCCTTTCACAGGTTATTTGAATTTTGTTTATCCCTTTCCTTTAATATGATACATAAAGAAAGAAATATATGTACTTTTCCCCATCTCAGTACACAGAATACGTGTTTAAAAAAAAAAAAACACGGTGGAGGTACAACATTCCATTCGGAGATAGGAACGTAACTTACACGCTACTTGCGTTTTATTTCTCCCTTTTTCACGTTAGTTATTGAAGCCAAACTTCTCCGCCAGGCGGAAGCAGGAGACGGCGGGACTATGTCCTGTCCTTTAAATTTTAAAAACCTGTCCATCGGGGGTGGGGGTCATCTGATCGAAATGTCATTGTTCAACTCGAATGCATTCAAACAGTATTGAAAAAGTCAGGAGTGTTTGCAGTAAGGGGAGAAGCCGGCAGAGATCAAATAAGAAATTTGGAGAAGAATTTTAAAGAAATGTTTAGAAGATTTTTAAAGAAGTATTCTTGGATCATAACTATAATTATTTTTTCTCTTATGTTTTGGCCCTGAGAAGGGCCTTTTTTTTTTAAATGAAATGTTCTTTTTAAGCTTTCTTTTCGGTTTTCTTGGGGAGTAAGACAGCTTGAATGTTTGGAAGTACACCACCTTGGGCGATGGTGACTCCGGAGAGAAGTTTGTTCAATTCTTCGTCGTTACGGATGGCGAGTTGAAGATGTCTGGGGATGATCCTGGTCTTCTTGTTATCTCTAGCAGCATTACCTGCCAACTCGAGTACTTCAGCGGCTAAGTATTCCAAAACAGCTGCGAGGTAGACGGGAGCTCCAGCTCCCACTCGTTCGGCATAATTTCCCTTTCGGAGAAGACGGTGGATACGACCAACTGGAAATTGAAGTCCAGCACGACTGGATCGGGTCTTACTCTTTCCCTTAACTTTGCCTCCTTTACCTCGTCCAGACATGATTATGTTTTGAGTGGGGAAAAACGTTAAATGGGGAAACGAAAATCAGATGTGTATTTATATGTATTTCGGAGCAGAAAACAGGCCAATGGGAAGTCAAGGATTTGGTGCGGAAAAACCAATGGGAAAACGACTTCTCGTATGGCCATTCTACTTCTCCGGAAGGCGTGTTTGCGGTCAGCTTTGGACCAATGGTTACTGAAGCGTGTAATTGCCTCGTGTCCGGTCAGCAGATGTCAAAGGTCAAGATGTCAAGTACCACACCCTTCCTATTGTGTTCATTATCACTGCTTCACTGTAGGAGTTGCCCCACTTAGGTCATTAAGTTGTTATCTGATATTGGAAACTGTTCGCAATGAGTCTGGCAGAAACTCATTGCGAACAGTTTCCCAGTAATTCTCCGAAAGAACTTTGCTCAATTCTCACCAAAAGCTGGAAGGACATATGATAAGAACGCTTAATTATCCCTAGGGAGTAAGATGAATTATTTTTTGTTCCTGTGTTGTTTCTTTTTTTTTTTTTTTTTTTAAATTGCATTTCTATTTTGTTTCTTATTTAATGATTTGTTTGATT
Organism: Trichonephila clavata; assembly: GCA_019973975.1. Lineage (NCBI taxonomy): Eukaryota > Metazoa > Arthropoda > Arachnida > Araneae > Nephilidae > Trichonephila > Trichonephila clavata. The sequence continues at coordinate 9,531 of BMAO01039742.1, forward strand.
TTATTAATTGTTATATTCATGTTGGATTAATGAAATTGCATATTGTACGAAACGAATGTAGTTAAAAATAAATTATAGTTTGAAGAAGAAAGAAAGAAGAAAAAAAAAAACAACTTAAAACACGCTTTTATACTGAATGGAACTAAAAAAAGTTAAAAAAAAAAAAATAATAATAATAATAATTATTAATAAAGAATAAAATGATTAACGTGAAAATGAATGTCATTGGGGTAAAAGCTTGGGGTGCTTTGTATTACATTTTTACACTAATTCAGCTTTTCGGAATAGAAGTTAGAAATTATAGCAATTGATACATTTATAGATATATATGTATTATTGTTTGATACATATATATCTATATTGATATTGATATATTTATAGAACACCCCACGCTTTTACCCCAATGACATTCATTTTCATGTTAATCATTTTATTCTTTATTAAGAATTATTTTTTTTATTTTTTAGTTCAATTCAGTATAAAAGCGTGTTTTTTAGTTTTTTTTCCAAACTATAATTTATTTTCATTTTTTAGTTCGAACTACAATAAAACAAAATTATAAAATTATTGTATTGTCATCTGTCCTTGACAAGTGTGTGGAATTTCGAATGAATCCGATTTTTTTAAGTGGGTCAAAATCGAGTTCTAAGATTCCGTTACATGCAAGTGAAACTTATAAAAGCGTGTTAAAGATTTGCTTAAATTCTTCGAAGTGGTGAGTGTGCGTTTAAGGGTAAAAGCTTTATTGCCTTTCAACCCCTCCCCCTCCTTGGATAAATTAAAAATTTAGAGAGAAAAAAAAAAAGTCATTCCACCTGCCGGAGAAGCGAGAGGACTTTGAAACGATGGCCCCCTTGGATAGTTTTCCCCGGGTGGGCTAAGCCTCCCAGTGATTTGATTGAAGTGAGCCATAAAAATGCCAGTGCGCTTCTTATCTTATTTATGACCATTGTACATGTCAGGGGGCTTCCTTTCAGATGACTTTATTTATTGCTTCTATTCAAATGATTTGTTTGTTGCAATGTGAAAAATTTATAGCTCTTGTTTTCCTTCTTTCTTTGATTTATGAATTGTTGTTATTGTGTTAGATTAAATAACGTTGTACTTGAGTTTCTTTTACAACGCGCATTTTATTCGAGTTGAACGTAGTCTTACTGCCAACGGCCATACCATGCTGAAAACACCGGTTCTCGTCCGATCACCGAAGTTAAGCATCATCGGGCGCGGTCAGTACTTGGGAGGGTGACCACCTGGGAACACCGCGTGCCGTTGGCATACTTTTTTTTTTAATTTAAAAAAAAAATTTTGTTTTCTTAAATTAACAGGGGATCTCATCCTAGATCATGTGCCCCATCAACCGTTATAAAAAAAAAAAAAAAAAAACGGGAGAGAGTTTTTGAGTTGAGGAAGTTCCTGAAGAAGGGGAAGAAGGAAAAAAAAAAAAAAAAAAACGGATTGATTTGATTTGATTTGATTCGATTAGATTACGTGTAATAAGGGAGTATTATTAAATGATCACGTCGAGGTGGAAGTCGTCGACTATCCAGTAAAACGAACTTCGACGTCCCCCCCCCCCCTCTCTCTGCGCATAGAGCACAACCCCGCCCGAAAATGCGCTATAAAGTCGTCGCGCATATTGTTGTAAAGTCGCCATATACGATATTGTGTTACCCCCCCCCCCCCCCGCCGCCTATTCCGGTTCGTTCCTCCGACGTATCCTCGTTTTTTTTTTTTTTTTTTAAAGTTACGAATGAAAAAGAATTTTGATAACAGAGACACATACTTACCTTATTTTTTTTTATTAGTAGTATTATTATTCAATTTATTTCTTTCATGAATTTTTTTTTTTCTCTTTGATTCCTGCGAAAGGAGAGAGTTTTCTTTTCAATCTTGTTACATATTCACAACACACATATATATTTTTATTTATCCTATGTTTTGTTGTACTGTGATATTCACTTGCTATTTCATATTATTTTCTTCATATATATCTTGTACTTTGTATATTATGATACATTGTTATATCCACAAAATATTTTGTTCTGTTGACCACTGTTACAGATTCTAATTTTTTTTTACATTGTTATATCAAGAAACACTATCTGTTTTATATTGTCATGTCTACAAAATATTTTGTTCTGTTGACCACTGTTACAGATTCTAATTTTTGTTTTACATTGTTATATCAAAAAACACTATCTCTTTTATATTGTCATGTCCACAAAATATTTTGTTCTGTTGACCACTGTTCCAGATTCTAATTTTATTTTACATTGTTATATCAACACACATTTTCCTTACATTGTTCTGTGTTTTTATATGCATATGATGAATTCTTAATTTCTTTTCACTTCGGTCCCAGATTTCTGGCCCTGAAAAGGGCCTTTTTTTTCTCTTTCTTTTTCAAGCAGTCAGTCGATTTACTTTGAGCTGGTATATTTGGTGACGGCCTTGGTTCCTTCGGAAACTGCGTGCTTTGCAAGTTCACCGGGAAGCAAAAGTCGTACGGCCGTTTGAATTTCCCGACTGGTGATGGTGCTCCTCTTGTTGTAGTGAGCCAAACGGGAAGATTCGGCGGCGATGCGCTCGAAAATATCGTTCACGAAGGAATTCATGATGGACATGGCTTTGCTGGAGATTCCAGTGTCGGGGTGGACCTGTTTCAAGACTTTGTAGATGTAAATGGCGAAAGATTCCTTCCTGCGCTTCTTCCTCTTTTTCTTATCTCCGGCGCGAACGGCTTTTTGTGCCTTTCCGGCCTTTTTGACGGCTTTACCAGATGCTTGAGGAGGCATTTGATCAGTCGGATGGAATATTGAAAATATGAATTAACTAACTAAAATTAGAATTTGCGGGTCTACAGCGCGTAGCGCTTTTACCCAGTGTGAAAAGAATAGCAAATCCATGAGAGAAAAATAAAAAATCAAGTAACCCCCGGCGTGGGGGGCAGAGGAACTGGCTCCGAGGTGGCCGCGCAGGGCGGACGAACCGGGGAGAAATCGGGAGGAAGCGCAAGGAAGGAAAACGATCACCTAACAATAAAAAGAGGAGGCAACCAATATGAGCGGGCGGGCAGTGACAGTTCACTAAGAGTCCGTTTCGGCGCATTAGAGCATTTGGTGTTGTAGATGTATAAAATTAGTGTTTTTTTGTAGTGTCTATGGAGGTTTAAGAGGCAAAGCCCACTTTGTAGTGGCATAAGCATACTTTAATTTAGGATGTGGATACGTAAATAATGTTTGTGCTTTTATTATGGGGTTATCGTGATTTTCGATGGTTCTAAAAACATTCCTGGATAACTTAGTGATGAAACTAGATATCGGCTCCATGTGTAAATCGTAGTGTATCACGTCGTTTCTAACGTACCAAGGTGCGTTAGTCATGACGCGAAGTATTTTATTTTGAACAATTTGAATTTTTTTCATGTGGGTGGGGGCTGCAGCTCCCCAAACAGGGGCTGCATAAGTAATCACTGGGCGCAAAATTTGCTTGTAAAGAATGACTTTATTTTCTAGGGAGAGAGGAGACTTTTTCCCGACCAGGGAAATAGCCAAATGAATTCTTCCCCAGAATTTATCTGCGAGATAGTCGATGTGTTTTCTGAAGGTTAGTCTACTATCTAAGTGTAAGCCCAGGTACTTAACCACCGGAACCCACTGTATGTAGTCATCAAAAAGTGTGAGTTGGAAGGGAGGGTCGATGGCCCCCCACTTCCGAAATACTATTGCTTGAGATTTGTCAACATTAATTGCAATTCTCCAGTCTGTAAGCCAATTTTCTAAAGTATCTAGGAATCTTTGTATAGCTTTTAATGAGTAACTGAGCTGAGAACCCTGTGTTAACACCGCAGAGTCATCCGCGAACAGGCAGGTACTAACTGTGGGGTGGTGTGGAAAATCGTGAGTGTAGATGTTGTACAAACACGGTGAAAGGGTACTACCCTGGGGGGTGCCGCTTTGGCAAGCACCAAAATTTGAATAGTCATTATTTACGCGAACACGAAAGGTTCTGTTTCGTAAATAATTATGTATAATTTTAATTAAATACCCAGGGAAGTTGAGTTTAATTAATTTGTATGTGAGGCCATCATGCCACATCTTGTCGAATGCCCTCTTGACATCAAGAAAGACACCGACAGTGTATAATTTGCTAGCGAAACCTTCATTAATAATGTTAGTAACTCGTATCAATTGGTGTAGCGTGGAATGGCCCTCCCTGAAACCATGTTGTTCAGGGGGAATGCAATCTATGGCTTTGCAGTGCGTTTGTATTCTCGTTAAAATTATTCGTTCAAAAATCTTAGCAGTGGCGTTTAATAAACTAATTGGTCTGTAGCCTTGTGGAAACGTGTTATTTTGCCCTAATTTAGGCAGCATGACTACATTTGCTTGCTTCCACGGTGTAGGAAAGTGATTTTTAATGAGGCATTGATTGTAAATCTTAGTAAGATGTGTGATAGCATTTAAAGTTAAGTATTTAAGAGCGATATTGGGAATTTGGTCTGGACCAGAAGCTTTTCTATTCTTCAGTTTCTTAATGATGCCTCGTACCTCAGAAGGAGAAGTGAGTGGAGGTGGTGTGTCTGTTGTGAAGTTGTCGAAATAGTCAAAGACTAAATTTTCGACTTCTTCGATCTTGTCATCACTATAAGGTTCGGCATTTTCCTGAAAAGTGACTTCAAGTGTCTCTTTGAAAGCCTCCGCCTTATCGAAATCTGAATATACCAACCCACTCGAACCATGGAGGGGTGGGATGGCAGTATGTTTTTTAGTGATCTTTCTATGTAAATGATAAAGAGAATTGTCCTGGGGATTTAAAGTAGATAAGAAATTTTTCCAGGTCCTGTTTTTATGTTGGTCGATTTCTATCCTGATCTGTCTAATGAGAGCATTTACTTCACGTTTGTATGGTGGATATCTGGTTTGATTCCAGAGTTTCCTAAATCTGTTCTTAGCCCTAATGAGCTCTCTTATGTTGTCAGGAAGGCGAAGGTGAGGCGTGTTAATTAATCTAGTGGAAGTGGAAGCAGAAAGAGCATTAGCAATCATACTGGTATAATTTTGAACGGCTGAGTCCAGATCATCTATCGTGGGGTTACCGGGTATGGTGTGATAAACTATATCTTGATATTTAGTCCAGTTAGTGGTTTTTAAAGTTCTGAGTATTTCTGGTAACACATTATTAGTAGCAATATCAAAGATAACTGGATCGTGATCACTGCTAAGAGTATTAATTGTAAAAACATCAGTGTGAGACAGATTAGCTGCAAAGCCGATGTCCAAAATGTTGCTAGTATGATAGGTGTTGAAATGAGTTGGAGTGTCGGGAGCGATAATATTCAATGCAGACCCAAGGGCCCAATTGCATAGAATACTACCATTTGTACATGCCCTGCCTGGGTTCCAGTTCGGGTGTTTGGCGTTGAAATCACCGAATAGAAAGGCTTTGTTGTTATGGTTGAGAATTGCATCGAATTCCGTGGTATTAATGGAGCCGTGTGGAGGTCTATAGATACACGCCACAGTAATTTTGGTGTTGTTACCTGCTTGTATGACCACCGATGTATTTTCAAAGGTGTTAGAGTTATTAATAATGGCGTGGTGTCTGATTGAGTTTTTCACAAAGAGAGCAGTGCCCCCTCCTCTGTGTGTTGTGCGGTCACTTCTGTGACAAGTGAAATTTGGAATGCTAACTCTGTCCGAAGGACGAAGATGTGTTTCTTGGATCCCGATTAAGTCAGGATGATAATCTAAAATGCAGTCTTTAAGTTCTTCCAAATTATTTTTCAAGCCATTAGCATTCCAGCTAAAAAACCTGAGAGAATTACTATTCGCGTGATTATTGAATTTTGGTTTTAAATTTTAGTTTGGAGGATGGACAACATTTGTCCCCACTGCGTCATCATCTGTGCCATCTGCGACATCAAACTAGCTGTGTTAACTGATTCTTGGTTCGTGTTCTTCTTAACTGCAGCCGAGTACAGTTGTTGGGGTGGTGTGGTGTTCTGGGCGCGTGCACCGGTGTTCACCTGTCGGGCTGGTTTCTTTGTTGGATTCCTCTTGTTGTTTGTGTTGTTATGGGGATTCTTGGGGCATCCTGAATAGTTTGCAGGGTGCGGCCCGCTGCAATTTGCGCATTTAGCTGGGGCCTTAATATTTTTCTTACAATCAGAGGTGAGATGACCCCCTGAGCATTTAAGACATCTAGGTGCTCTATTACAAAACCTAGAGTGATGGTAAAACTCCTGGCATCTATAGCACTGAGGAGGCATTTTTGATTTATTTAGAGGCTCCGGCTTGACTCTAAAAAACCCTATGTGTGTTATATTGAATATTCCCTGATTGTCAGGGTTTCTAGGAAGGGTTACCAGGAATAATGGCATGTTGGCTTGTGTCTGCTTGTTTTTTAGCAGTGTGATGTGACTGGGATCGAACCCAAAGTCACGGAGTTCCTGCATTAGTTCTACCTGGTCAAAATCAGTGGGTAACCCTCTGATCACGCATTTAAGTTGTTTGTTATGGTCCATCTCAAATGTGTGGGACCGCAACTTGTTTTCCGCAATGTAAGATTGGAGCTGTCTGTGCTCAATAACGGACTTTGGGAAAATGCGGAGTTTCCCGTTTTCAAAGCGCCCCTCGAGTGGAGTACCAGTATGTTTCCCTAGCTGGTCGAGGAGCTCGGTAGCGTTTCTGCCTGCGTCGATGACGATCGAGGCAACGCGTTTCTTATTGGTGACTAATATAAATTCACCCTCGTCTTCATTTGAAGGATCGTCGCCTTTAACGGCATCTTCAGACACGCCAAGAACGGCGGTGGAAGTGGCGTCCTTCTGTGTAATTTGTACTCCCGAGTCATCCTCGGAATTGGTCTCTTCCATAGCCGAAGTTTCTACTTCGGAAAGAGTGGAAGTGGGTGGGGGGAGCGGCTGCTCCGAACGTTGCTTTTTACCCTGACCGCCCGGAGTAGGCGAACCGGTAGCACGCTTTGTCTGTCTAAGCTTGTTAGGCTTAGTAGGCACAGTAGCAGTGGGAACACGCGCTTGATTTTGCTCAAGCTTTGAAAATTGTTCCTTAAACTCTCTAACTAATAGTTTGTTTGACTTTCTCGAGCACTTATAGGCTATCCATTGGGCCTCGTTTATAACCCTAAGTCTCTCAGTGGTGTTGTTGTCAGGCTGTTGGAGTGTGTCGATAATCTCCTCGAGGGAGTCGCACAATTCCTCGCAATCAGCGCTAGATTTGCAATTATTTAATCGAGTGTTTGCTCTAATCGCGTCGAAACAAAAAGGCTCATAAGTAAACATGTCACTTACCTTTGCCGACGCATCATCTGTCCTGGTTACGGACATATCCAAGGAGTAATCCAATTAGCTGTCTAAAAGACAAGGAGTGCACGTGTAACACGAACACAGAATCACAAAATTGTGTAAACTCCGAAAAAATCGGAGAAACACAAAAATAAACGTAATCGATGAACACTGAAGTAATGAAGATCAGGAACCAGGCCGTAAAATCACCGAAAAACCATACACCAGCTCGATGGAGATAGATGAAGGGCAATCTGCTTGTGAAGAAAGGGGCACGGACGAGGACAGAGAATCCGCGTGTGGAACTATCAACGACAGGAAGCAAAGTGAAAATGAAAATGACAAGTTCGACTAACTAAAACTAAACTAAAATTAGAATTTGCGGGTCTACAGCGCGTAGCGCTTTTACCCAGTGTGAAAAGAATAGCAAATCCATGAGAGAAAAATAAAAAATCAAGTAACCCCCGGCGTGGGGGGCAGAGGAACTGGCTCCGAGGTGGCCGCGCAGGGCGGACGAACCGGGGAGAAATCGGGAGGAAGCGCAAGGAAGGAAAACGATCACCTAACAATAAAAAGAGGAGGCAACCAATATGAGCGGGCGGGCAGTGACAGTTCACTAAGAGTCCGTTTCGGCGCATTAGAGCATTTGGTGTTGTAGATGTATAAAATTAGTGTTTTTTTGTAGTGTCTATGGAGGTTTAAGAGGCAAAGCCCACTTTGTAGTGGCATAAGCATACTTTAATTTAGGATGTGGATACGTAAATAATGTTTGTGCTTTTATTATGGGGTTATCGTGATTTTCGATGGTTCTAAAAACATTCCTGGATAACTTAGTGATGAAACTAGATATCGGCTCCATGTGTAAATCGTAGTGTATCACGTCGTTTCTAACGTACCAAGGTGCGTTAGTCATGACGCGAAGTATTTTATTTTGAACAATTTGAATTTTTTTCATGTGGGTGGGGGCTGCAGCTCCCCAAACAGGGGCTGCATAAGTAATCACTGGGCGCAAAATTTGCTTGTAAAGAATGACTTTATTTTCTAGGGAGAGAGGAGACTTTTTCCCGACCAGGGAAATAGCCAAATGAATTCTTCCCAGAATTTATCTGCGAGATAGTCGATGTGTTTTCTGAAGGTTAGTCTACTATCTAAGTGTAAGCCCAGGTACTTAACCACCGGAACCCACTGTATGTAGTCATCAAAAAGTGTGAGTTGGAAGGGAGGGTCGATGGCCCCCACTTCCGAAATACTATTGCTTGAGATTTGTCAACATTAATTGCAATTCTCCAGTCTGTAAGCCAATTTTCTAAAGTATCTAGGAATCTTTGTATAGCTTTTAATGAGTAACTGAGCTGAGAACCCTGTGTTAACACCGCAGAGTCATCCGCGAACAGGCAGGTACTAACTGTGGGGTGGTGTGGAAAATCGTGAGTGTAGATGTTGTACAAACACGGTGAAAGGGTACTACCCTGGGGGGTGCCGCTTTGGCAAGCACCAAAATTTGAATAGTCATTATTTACGCGAACACGAAAGGTTCTGTTTCGTAAATAATT
>BMAO01039743.1:0-29565 GCA_019973975.1 Trichonephila clavata
AGTTTTTATACAAATAAAAGTATATTTGTTAAAAACTAATAAGTTGAATTTAGCATAAAGCATAAAATAAATATAAACGTAAGCTTTGTTTTTATAAGTACTTTTATTATTTGCTTCAAGCTTCGTTCGTAGAAAAAGCAATTTCTTCTGAGTTGAAATCAAACAAATATATGGTATAGAAATTTAAAATGCCAGTTCTCAAAACTTTAAATGAGACTTCATAAAATGTCGATTCCACTCACAACTTGCAAATGAGTTTTTATTGCAAAGTATATTTACCGACTTTTAAACAAACATTGGAAAAAGTACGCTTCCTTTCACTGCATTAAAATTCACTGAAGAAAAGGAACTTATAAATTGTGGAAACAGGAACTGAAACATAAGTAAAAAAAATGGCTAAAAACTTCGAAGATTCTTATGATGCTCTCAACTACTTTATTGAATTTGCACTGAGTCTTGATTTTAAACAACCATTACCACTAACAACAAAAGAAAAAGACCCAAAGGTATTTCTTAAAAATTGAATCGGAAGTATACGTGCCTCCTGTAAATTTTTTTAAGACTAAATTTATTTTTTTCCATGTAAAAGGCATAAAATGAAAGAGTATAAACATAAAAATTATTTGAAATAAACTTCGTTCTCTTTAAAAGCGTTTCAAGAAATTCTTATTCTACACGACAAAGAGTTTAAAAGTAGTGCATTTCACCAAGTTCAAATAAATTTACTTGGTTCTTAAAAATAATATAAACAATTTTTTTTGCCGAAGTTTGAACATGAAGGGCTTGCAGTTCAAAACTAGTTTATATGTTAAGCCACTACTTTAAACTTTACCTCCTTGTTTGAGAATACTAAAAGTACTAACATTTACTGCTTTGAACAACTCTCTCTCCGAAGAAAAAAGATTTATTGCAAAACATTTATTGCATTTGTGCACAAAGAAATTTTTATGTTTTATTCTTAATACTTTCACCTCTCAGGTAAATTTTAACAATGGGTTTTAAAAATTTGTTGAAAACATTGCCCAACAGTTAGTCTCAATAAGGAAAAGACAATTTTTTTTTCATACTTAAGTTTAAAAAGCCTGTACCTGTTACAAAATAAAATTCAAATTCAAGTATTGTATTTTACATGAAATAACGATGTGTTCCCTTATTGAAATAGAAACAATATTCCAAAATCTTGAATGATATAAGATTCAATGTTTAGTTAAATAATTCGGTGAGAAGATTTATACCAGAAAAGCATCATACTGTAAAAATCGCTTAAGGTAACCGACTACCCTAAAATTGTGAATTTTGCCAAAAATTGAAAATTATTTTTATAATTTTATTTCATAGGTCACCTTATTAGCTTTATAAAAGAACCATGTTTATTATTTCTGTTCACTAAAACAAAAACTACAAGTGTTTTAGTAAAAGCAGATGCCATCACTTTAAGCAAGATGTCATACTTTAAAACGCGTTTTACTGGAATTATGTTTTTTTTTTAAAATGTTCAAACGGGACAAGTGATCGCTCAAAAGGGGATATAATTAACTGAAATATTTTGTGTATGTTTTGTATGATAGTAGAAGTGTTAATATTTCATATTTATCAATCACTGCTTTATTACAAAATTTACAGTCTCTTATGCTAATATAATCACTGTTTTTTTTAAGCAATTTCATACAATAATTAAAATAAATAGCTCTATATTTTATAAAAACTAAAATATCTCTTATACTGACGTTCATTTCAAAAGTGAACAACATAGCAACACATTAGAATTAAAAAACTGAAAATTTGTTTGTAAACTTTTGGTACAGAATGGGCCGCGTTTATGTTATTTTTTGTAAATTTTTTCTCATTGTTTCCCATTTTAGTAAAAATAATTTCTTTTTCTCTTCTAAATTTTAGCATGTTTTTCTTAAAATATACTAAACAAATCTAAAAACAACAAAATAATCCCCATATCTCCATTTTTTTAAAAAAAAAAAAGTTGCCTGTAGTAGTCGGATACCTTAACACGAATTAACTGATTTATTTTTGTTGCTAAAAGAATTTCGGGTGAAACAATATTTAAAAAAAGCATATTTCTACTAAATTAAGTTCATTACAGCACATTTTATTCATATAGATATGCATATATGCATGGATTTAATAAAAATCAATACAACAAAAAAATTCACTAGGCCTTCATGAAATTTAATACAAAATTTTCAAGTTTTTAAAAAAAAGTCATTTATTGAAATTTTGGAAAATAATCTGATACTTTTTTGTATTGTCTTTTTTAGCATAAAATTATTCGATGTTGTCCCTTTTTTTATTCAGTTCACCTATAGAATATGTATTTATATATATAAATATGATTAACATACTTTTTGTGAAGTTCCTCATTTCGTATAACAGGGGAACCTTATTCATTTAGTTTTTTTCATCAACGGAATCTGCATCAATGAAATTTTTTTTGAGCTTAGAACAAACGCTAAAATGTCTTTGTCTAGCATAATTAGGGTTGTACACACATTATCATCATCTACTGCGACGAATTCTTCAGACGATACAGTACGTCAATCCAATCCGGCTGTTGCTTTCCGTACTTTTTTCAAGGACAATCATTTCGTGTAAGGGGAAAATGCATGATAGTAGATAGCAGATTGTTCGGACCGTGTTAATCGCTATTTGGTCTTAAGGTAAAAGACTATGATTGGAACTGTGATTTTTCAAAGGCGCACAAACGAATATTATTTTAATATTTAGTAACACTCAGATTAAAATGCACGTATAAAATTGTTTTAAGGTATCGGAAAACGTTGGAGTACTTTTAACAAAATAGCATACTAAAACATTGTAAATGCTCTTTAGGACTCAATACCAATAAATATTACTATTTGACTATCAAAATTTAAAATAAATTACTTAATTTTTTCAAAAATCACAATTATAAGTGAAATTTTAGCAATATTTTTGAAAAATTTCAAAGCAGTTAGAGTAAAAAGTAATAAACATATATTAGTAAAAGTATAACTAAAACAAATTAGATGCATTTTTCTAGAAAATGTACTCAAATTTTAATTTTTTATTAAAATTTGAAATTTAAGAGCTGATTGAGTAAATATTATAAGAAATGGTACATTTTTTATGAGACCATTATTTAAATAACAAGCCATAACTCAAAAAATATACATACAATAAGAAATATTTTAGTACATTCTCTAGAAAATAACATAAATATCAGGTTCAAAAAGTTTTATAGAAATACATTCGTAATATTTTGAGTTATCAGACTCGCCATGATAGATTTTGAGCAATTTATAAATGCCCACTTCTGGTAGATCAAAACCCACTTCCGGTTTTTCTCAATTTTAAAATTGATTGTAACTTGGCCTCTAGGTAATGTAGAAACAAAACAAAGTATGTTTCGTAAAGTCAAAAGATAGCTCTATTCAATAAAATAAAAACAAAAATATCTGTCATGACAGAATTTGGTCATTTTCAACGTGTTCGGATACCTTAAGAATATTATTACATCAAAAAATTATTTAAATGCAATATTTTGGCAAAAAATGAGCATAGAATTACTTATTTTCAATTCATTCTACTTTTAAGAAAAATACTTCTATTATAATAATATTTTCTTCATATATAGCTCAGATCTCTATACAGAGTATGAACTATGATTTTTTAAATATATAACCTATAGAAGTAGATTTATTTATATTTAAATACATCAGAGTGAAAACATTTTAGCAAAAAAATACCAATTATAATTCAATTGGTTGTAACTCTGAAAAAATGTGGATTTTCCAAGTTCTTAGTTCAGGCTCTCTGAAGAAGCCTTAGCTATAGGTAAATATTATTATAATAGAAGCAATTTTAATAAAAAGTGAATGTTTGAAAATAAGTAATTCTACGCTCATTCTTCGCCGAAATATCAAATTTAAATAATTTTCTGAAGTAATAATATCTTTAAAACAATTTTATACGTGTATTCTAAACTAAGTGACACTAAATATTAAAAAAAATATTCGTTTGTACGCTTCTGCAAACGATACCAAGCATTTTGTGTTAAATGTTTTTCACTGTATATATGCCGCGCATTGCCGAGGAACAGTTTAACATTTTAATGAATTTATTTAAGATATTGATGATTTGGTTGAATGAATGAGGGTTCGTAATTTTGAGGCACATTTAATTTACATCACAACACTTACAACATATAACATAAATAGCCAAACAAACACTTAAGGTATCCGACTATTTGCGGCATCTTTTTTTTCTAAATATTGGAGGTATGAGGTTTTTTTTTTTTTTTTTTTTTTTTTTTTTGTCGATTTAGATTTGTTTAGTTAATTTTAAGGAAAATAAGCTAAAATTAAGAAGAGGAAAAGAAATTATTACTATTAAAGTGGGAAAAACATTGGTAAAAATTTGCAAAAATTAACATAAACGAGGCCCATTTTGTATCAAAAGCTTACGATCAAATTCTCAATTTTTCAATTCTGATGTGTTACTATGGCATTCATTTTTCAAATGACCTTCAGGATAACAGATATTTCTGTTTTTTCAAAACTAGAGGGCTTTATCTGTGTTACTAAATGAAATTGCTTAAAAAACAGCGATTATATTAACGTAAAGGACTTTAAATTTTGTAATAAAACAGTGATTGATAAATCTAAAGTTACAACTTTTCTACTATTATACATCCACGGCGACGTAGTCAGCGGGATTAAATATTATATCGGAAGGGCCGCTCTGGCTATTTCAAGTAAATATGTTAAGCCAACAATAGTTTTTCTTACCGCGCATTTCTTCTATTAGTTTTCTAAAGATCTTTCTTAGAACAAATGCGAAATTAATTCAAGTAGTTTCAATATTGTAGTAGTATTCTGAGTTTTAAAAGGCCTGGTTAGTTAAATTCCTCCAATAACAGTGAATAAACATACTACAGATATCTGTGTCATACTATATTAGCTGTTGAAAACAAAATTAGCTGTTTTGTCTGTTAATAACTCAAACGTTATGCATTATAATTTTGTTTAAAGCAAAATAAATCGGATATTTATACAAAGAACATTGGGATTCTAAATCATACAGGTGAGAATTGTGTTGCATTGAAATTTTAATGAAAAACTTCAATATGTTTCCGTTTTAGGAATCATTAGCGACGGTTAAGTTTTTTTTCTAGCTAAATTAAACACCAGTTACAAAATTGGGTGGTTTTTTTTTTGAAAAATTGTCTCCCTCCAAGTGCGCTATAAGCATTCTAACCCGTAAACTGTGTGGTAGGTTTACTACAACTAATAAGTTTGTACTGGCATTTGGCGACTTTTTATTTAACTCTTACTGCCCCTGGAAAGGGAAAATAACCAAAACTCCTATGCTAATTTTTCTATCATGATTTGTTGAATTATAACATTCAAACTTGTTTTCTTGTAATGGTTTCCATCTTTATCAGCCTAATATGGATAAAGCATTTTAAATTATTAAAACCTTAACTTTTAAAAAAAACCTTAACTGAATTTCCAAGAGATTTCACGATTTTTATTTGTGTTAGAAATCCATGATCGAATGAATTAAATTATCTTTGAAATGCATAACGATCAATTATGTGTTTGAAATATTTAGTAAAAAAGCATTTAAGTAATAAATAAGATGCATAGGAGATGAGATGGAATTCAAAGGAAATAGATGGAACGTCATTTTATAGTGAAATACATGTCATACTCGTAAAAATGACTATGTTTTTTTTAAAAACTGATGAATTCATAAATATAATATACTTTTGAAACATAAATAATAATTAATAAAATAAAACAATCTGGATTATTCTAGCAAATATTTTAAATTTTAGTTTTTCAGATGACAAGACTATTTTTTCAATGTACAAAAAGTTGAAAGAGTTGTTGGGAAACCAGTATAACGAATTTGTTTACGTCTACCTTTTGCGTATTAAAATCTTTTCAACGTAGTGAATAAAAGGTACAAATATATTCCATACAGAATTTATTTCTTGTGTACTATTGAATTTGTAGGAAATGCACTTAATCTAAAGCAAATATTTACAATTCCTCTCGAAGAGTTTGAAAACAGAAGCTTTATTTTTCAAAGACCTAAAATTCCATAATTTTTAAAAATTGAAAAAAAATAGAGATATTTTTTTCAAAAAATATTTACTAAAAATAATGATTCAAAAGATTTATCCAATTAACTATTTCAAAAAGGGAATAGAGATGTAGATTTATTTGATAGAAAGTATTCTTTTTCGAAGTTATACTGCTCATTGACCAAATTTGAAAAGCATTCTGGAATCAAAATATACAGAAATGATTTTTAAAACGCATTAAAATAAAACGGAATGAAATTTGTAAGATTGAAAACAACAATTAATATTAAAAAATTATAATTTCTTCTTTGAATGGATGAATAGAAAGTATTTTATTAACGATTCAAAATTTGAACAAGATATATTTATATATATATATACATATGTCTGCATTGTTGTAACAACAATGCACACCCGGTTGGGTTAGTTTGGCTGAAAAACAGGCTTTCGATGCTTACCTTTGCATTGTTTTAACAGTTACATTGTTAAGCAATGAAGATGAATCTAAGTTGGTGACGAAAGCCTGTAATTAATTCAATTTAATTAATTAACAAGTGATTAATGAATTAACACTTGAAAAAAAACTCACATTAAATGACATCCACTATAAGTTTTAAAAAATTATTTGAACTTCATTGGATGAATAAAAAACCTTATTACGATAACGATGAAAATTTGAATAAGATATATATATATATATACACTGATGTCCAAAAGTTAAGCATAATTGATAATTATGTGAATAAAGAAAGAACTGTAAATCAAAATGGTGGGAAACGTGATATGCCAGTGTAAAATGGTTATAAAATAATCAAGCAAATCAAAAGAATGATAATAATTAATTTTATTATCCAAAGTAGCAGTTTGAAGGAAAACTGAGCATAGCAAGGATTCACACTTTAAAGAAAAAATGAAAGAAAACATTAAATAAAATACTGATGCTGCAGTTTAATAAGGAGTGTGGTCCCCTCTGACAGCCAGGCACGTTGCGCAGCGATTTAACATACTTGCTATGAGATGGTGAATGAGTTGTGGGCTCAAACGGTTCCAAGGTTCTTGGAGAGCTCTCTTCAGTTCTGTAACGGAGCTTAGTGGGTGCGAAAGGGCTGCAATTTGTCTCCCGATCATATCCCATACATGCTCAATAGTATTTTTAATCAGGGGAGTTTGCAAGCCACGACATGCGCTGGATGTTTTCCGTTTCAAAGAAGTCATCAATCAGCACCGTTCGGTGACATGGCGCATTATCATCCATGAATATGAAGTCAGGACCAACAGCACCTGGCTATAAACAAACATGGCTCAAGAACTTCGTCTCTGTATCTAAGAACAGTCACAGACCCCGTGTAAAAGAATGAAGGTCTGTGCGGCCGTCCATCATGATGCCTGCCCATACCATTACTCCCCTTGATGGAAAGTGATGTCTTTCCGTTATGTTTTTGGTTCAAAACGTGTTCCACGTTCTGTCCATATCGTTACCCGCCGAGAATCACTACTCAGACTAAACCGGGACTCGTCACTGAACATCACATTGGCCCACTCTCTCACACTCCAATGTTGATGTTTCAAACTCCAGTTCAAACGAGCTTTTTTCTGCGCAGACGTGAGGGGAATGCAAACTGCTGGTCTTCTGGCATACAGGCCAGCATGAATGAGTCTCTTGTAAACAGTTTGTCTCGAAATTTGTATTCCTGTGGCGACAGTGAACGCTGAACCCAGTGCTCTGGCAGTACTGCCCCTCTGACGTCAGGCACTTATTACCAGATATCGTTCTTGGCGAGGGGTTGTGACTCTTGGTCGACCTGATACTGGTTGTCGGGTAACATTTCCCGTTCTTTGAAACCTCTGACACAGTCTTGGAATCACAGACTGGTCCACATTCAGAATTCGAGACACTTCGGTTTGTGATCGTGAAGATTCCAGCATTCCAACGATTCATCCTTCCGTAAACATGTCCAATTGGCGTCTTTGTGCCATCATTCACCTTGTTTGATGGTTAACAACGTTCCTTGGCACAGCAGTTGCACGAAACTTGTCTGAACTGCCTATGCTGCTTGAATTGGTTTCTCCGTGTTCCGACATGTGCTGGTGTTTCGCGCAGGACGTAGTCGACTGAAAATTTTGCATAAACCCAATCTTTCTTCTTCACCCAATTAATATCCGCAAGAAATTTGGAATAATTTTACGAATATTTCTCCATGTTTTTCGCATTTTACGATTTATGCTTAACTTTTGGACACCCGTTTATATATATATACAGACAGAGAGAGAGAGAGAGTGTGTGAGCTGTAGTAGGAATTGGAAAAAGAAGAAAAGGTACAATTCGGATTCATAAGTCTTTCAAACCCTGTTTGGAGAAAGGAGGAAATATTTTATTTAAATTTAAGCATAAAATAATTTAGAAAAATAGATTAACTAAGAATTCCATAGTTTAGGTGAAATCCACATAACAGTCTTACGATAAATACTATCACGTGATTTACATTGACTAAGAATTTTACTCGTCATTCTGCTTGAAAAATTTAAATAAAATTTAAAGTTTCATAATTAAGTAAAAAATTTTAAGTATTAAGACACTTTAAAAAATATTTTCAAAATCAGAATAAAATGTTTTCTTAATTATGCATGTTCTTTTAAATTATTATAGACGAACAAGTACCTTCTAAAAAAAGGTGTCTTCAGAAATCCTAAGTTGGCAACTGTGAGACTGATTATTTTAAAGCGAATGATTAATAATGTGTTACAATGACGCCTCATGCATTTAGCCCATTGGATTTAGAATAAAAAAGATGTAATAATACTATGTTGTTTATTATATTTAATGATCGAGAAATAATATATAAGGAAATACAATTGTATTAGAATGATACTTATTTATTGTATATTTTACGAATTTAGATGACTTTTATTAATTGTAAAAAAAAAATAAAACCTTGTTTTTTTTTAAATCGAAAGTAACCCGTAAAACACTACAACATATCAGAATTATCTGCAACAATATTTCCAACAGCAACTTTACAACTACAAATTCTAATCTCATTAAATTAAATGCTATGTATATCAGCAGACGATTTAAGTTGTGCTGCCGTAAAGAAAAAATGCAATCAGATTTATATTTAACACTTCATAATTAGCCGGCTCAAGTTCATGGTGGTGGAGTAGTGTTTTACACACACAGAAGCAACACCGCAGGAAGAAATAAGCTAAATACAATTTTTATAAATACTAGTGAAGCCCACAGAATACTAAATTGAAACATAAATTTGAAAGTTATAAGTCTATTTGAGCTAATTGTAGTAATATTCTGAATTATAACTTTTGTCTACATTCATGAAATTTAAAAAAAAGTTTATTGTGAAGATAGTACAATACATTATATAGTTTAAAAACATCTAACCACACACACACACACAAATCATAGAAATCAATACAATGCGTCAGTTAGCGGTTCACACTTAAGCTACAAATTATTGCAACAAAAGTAATCATTTATAAAAATTATATGGGGAATAAAGGCCAAGGAATATAAAATTTCTTTTCTAGCATTTTTAAAATATTCATTTCTTGCATGACTCTTACCTCAACTTGGACAATATACTGAGACTCTGATAATAAGTTGAAATAATTATGGACTGCTTTTAAAACTTTACTAAATTACTTTCATTATCATCGTGGCATGGAGTACATAACCCGTTACCGCCCAGTGATCTATTTATAGATCACCTCCCACTCAGAACTACCAGTGAAAACGATATCTTTTAATTACTTCGTATTGTCATTGGCTGGTTTCCTTACACATGTGGCCATGCCCCCAAACGAGATTTGAAGCATTCTTTCTCACAGCAGTCCAGCAGCTAGCGTCTGATGTTCGCCATTTTGAAGCTTCAAACTGCAGCTTTCGATTTTGTATCCAACAGAAAAAAAAATAAAAGTAAGTTATACTTTTTTCATGAGTTTTACATTTTCAATACCTCTTTAATTATTCTGGCTTATTTATATTAGAAAAATAACTGTTTTTATTATTAAAATGTAAGTTTAAACATGCTGATCTATAAATAGATCACTGGGCGTTAGTGGTAACTAATATCAATTTTTTCCCGTTTCATTTCTTCCAGAATGTCTCGGCATAAAGTGTTTCACTCCGCCGAAGAAGCGTTAGAATATATGTTTTCTAAGGAAATAGTCTGATTAAATTACTTTACAGCCTGATGTGGATGAGTTAACTGACGAAGATTATTTTGATGATGATGAAATGACTACTCCATCGGTAAAATATCTGTCAGGTAAAGTAAAAATTTGTGTACCCATGGAAGAAATATAAGAAGTATAAAAGACATCCAAAGATATATTGCCGTTGCGTACCTCAAACGGGGAACAAATTCTAAGAAAGGCATTGGAAGACCTCAGATGATGTCATAAAGATCAAACGTAATAGACTCTGTGCGTTTAGATAGAAAAGACCATGTTATAGGAAAGTGAGTGAGTGAGTGAAGTCGCACTATTCAGCTACACGAGGGCTTTTGGGGACGGTCCGCGTAATTTTGAACCATGGTCAAGTGACGCGGACGACACCTGAGCTGGCAACCTCCTCTCCTAACTACCGCATCAACGGGAGGACGTTTGAGCTCTCGACAGATTCTACGTGCATCTCTCCCCTACACTGTGGGTCTTCAGTGGTACTGGGATCGAACTAATGACACCTAGCCACGATCCGATGCCTAGACCACTTGGCTACCACGGCCACATGTTATAGGAAAAAGCAAAACCAAAGAAGATGCCAGTTTCAAAAATGTAAGGGTAGACCTCTTACATTTTATACAAAATGTAATGTAGCCTTTCGTTTGAAATGTTTTCTATTATATCACATTTACATTTTACAAATTGGCTGGATAAAATTGTAACTAAGTGAGTTTAGACCAGTAAAATAATATTTTCTCTTTTAAATCTCATTAATTGTTTTTAAATTCACAAAATCCCCTCTAAATTTGTAATTTTTTAAATATAAAATCACAGAAAGTTACTTGGACTCTTACTACCATAAGCGCCTAGCGATCTATTTATAGATCACCTATTATCTCAGCTGCTAATTACGGAAAATGGATACAACTTCATAATTACTCTATTTATGATATATGAAATGTAATTTAAAAATATTTTTCAAAAATTTAGATTTTAAAATAATTTGGGCGTTAACGGGTTAATATAGTGTTTCTCAAACTGCGGGGCGCGTCCCTAGGGAGGTGTGATAACACTACGAGGAGGGCACGAGTATATTGGGAAGTCGAGAACAAAATATTATTTTAAAATATTACTAATTTACTCAAAATAAACAAAATATGTTCTGACATAATACAAAATAAAATACGCATTTACACTGTATAAATATTATAAAACTACTAAGTTAAGAACAAGTTTAATAACTATCAGTCACCTCAAGGTTGTGTCATGTACAAAATTGTATAATAAAATTAACACTTATCTTGATAATTTGTACGGTTTATAATTAATCCCTTATATGGCAATTGAAAATTACGATATTCGCTCCCCAATCACACCCTTTTTAACACGTAGGTGAGAGTATGTGGTGTATTGTGGGGGGGGGAGGAATTAGAAAAGGAATAAATAAGCAAATCCTCTGAAATAAGTAAATTTCCTCCTGTCATGGTCCTTTTATTGCACTCCACAGCCTTCGAAATATTTTTATGGATACCAGTGCAAGAAAAGATCGTACTTCGGAAAGACGTAAATATACGTCAGAGGCAATTAATCCACTGGCTGAGCGCGAGACGTTTATATATGCCGATGTCACTTAAGAATTTTAAGTGGTATTGTAGATTTAGCATCGAGGTATATTATTATTGAATCCAATACATTGTTATTGTATGGGAGGGGGTGTGATGAAAATAATAATTGAAAATTTGCTCACAAACGTTTAAACTTTGAGAAGCACTGCCTTAATATGTTATGTTTCACAAATGATTGAGTACAAAGTATTTTCAACTATAGTGGTTATAACAGGGAATAACAATATCACAATATCTAATTATAACTGAAAAACACAGTTAACAATTGAAAATCATACTAACATATTTTTAAATAATACAATGATATGCAAATGAAAGTGTTACACAGTTATCAGAAAAAATTATTTAAACAACCTTGTTTTTTGTTGCGAAGTTTGTATCTTATCCATTTCATTTGTAAAATATAAAGTTCTTAAAATGATCTCGATGGGGGGGGGGCGTAAAAACACTCTAAATGTTGCATAGAAAGTAGTTTACTTGACGCTGAAAAACAGATATTCACAATAACATAAAATTTAAAACCCATTTTGTTGTGTGTGTATCATATATATATATACTTACACCGAAATAAAATATTTCATCATAATCATACTTTGTTATACAGTAGATAGAAAGAGAAAAAAAACACACACATGTACAATATTTCTAATATTACCTCATACCATATACTGCAATAAAAATACATCAAAACTAAATAAAAAATCTGTGCATCTTTCGAAACAAATTTCGTTTTTGTATCGGTCTTGCTCAAAACTTGTCAGCTGATGCGTCTTTCTCTTTGTTTCCTTTTCTGTTCTGATAAATTTGCATTCCATCGATTGGTTTTTAACAAGAACGAAAAATTTCTTTTTTTTTCTATACTTTTTACGAAAAGGAAGGGAAAAAATTGACATTTTCTTTCTCAAACAATAACTCACGTGGGCTGTTGCATTTTCCTGTTCCTTCTACCATCCAGATTTTTTCAAAAACCTTCGCTCCCATAATTATACAAAAACACAAATTTAAACTTTTCTTTTTCGTAAATCTTCCAAGCAATTTCTTCTTTTCTCATCTTCTTTGTTGACTTTTTCGATATCATAGAAGTTTCGCCATGATTATTATTTTTGTGTAGCTTAAGAGACTTAGTACTGGGTACGGGAAAATGACTTGGCTCACACTAGTTATTTCTATATCTTCACTTTACCGCTTTTGCTTTTTCTTTAAAAAATGCTTTGGCGTAATTGAGGTAAGAAAAGGAGAAACAGTTTTCCTCTGCCAGAAGGATGTAAGTACTAAAAAATGTGAGCGAAGGACTAAATTCTTATCAAAAGCAGCATCAACTTCAGGGAACAGAATAAACATTTAATAGGCAAGATATGTGTGACTCGAATATTGATTCTGTCGTATCGATTTGCTTGTAAAATAAATAAATAAAACATTATATTTTACCCGACTGGAAATTTAAGCACACTTACTAGAAATATTTTTTTTTATTCTTGTTGAAAGTTTATTTTTCATTTGAAATATTTTTAAAATTTTATAAATTTATTCAGAAATAAGAAGTTTCTATTTCATATTGAATTTGTAGTTCTAATTATAAATTTATATGCTTAGATTAAAAAGCAATTTAACCGCTTGACTGTTTATCTCGTGTTACTTTGGGTTCTTATATTTTTCAGTTAATTATTATCCCGGGAAAACTTGGGTGAAGCAGAATTTGCCGGTACGATTGTTTTTCATGGTTTTACTCGGTCAGGAGGAAATGAAAGGAAATATTCAGCTTTGAATGGCAGTTTCCAAAGTTTTGTTGGTTTCGTGGATCTTTTGGAGGGATAGGTCACGTGTTTTCCCTACTGTATAGTACACGTCGGTTTGTGTGTTAGTAATGTCTAAAGAAGGATAGTTCCGTTGAAAAAAAGTAAAATAATGGCAGTGATACAAGATAAAGAAAGCGATGATTTTTCAGAGAAGCGGTGGTGGAGAGATGGTGGACATTGAAAATAGTGGAAGTGATTCTTCTGTACTTAGCCTACATTTTGAACCGTAAGGTTCACGATTACCTAAACAATTTTAAATGGAACTGAGATTGAAAAAATAATTTCAGAAAATCACCATGAAGAGTTTTTTGCCGTATCAAGAAGACTTAGTATTAGTTCTTCACCACTCAGGTTAACTTCTGGGCTCTTTCCTGATGTTATTCTCACTGTTGAAAAAAAATCTAATTCAATTAGGCAGTGTACTCTGTGCTCTCGTAAAGAGGTAAGCCAGTAAGAAAAGAGACAAAAAAAATACTAGTGTACAAAACGTCAGGTATCACTTAGTGTTGTCCCCTGTTTCAAAAACTATTATACAAAGACTAATACTTATTCTTTTTCCATTTGCCGGAGATAATTCGGGATATAGTAAACTAATATTAAAACTAAATGCTTTTACACCCGTAAAAAAGTTCTACTTAAAACTTATATATTTTATTTTGTTTCATTTCCTTGTGTTTAATAATAAAATTTTAAAAAAATGTGATGATTTTTTGCAATTTTTTTTCCAAAAAAATTTGTAAGGGAAGCGTTTAAAGCAGCTGACGACAATTATTCGAGTAATGACAAATTTATTAATGAACAAGAACAAACAGGTGGCCTCACGAAGACAAATCAACGTATATACACAAAGAAATATTGCAGCTTACTATTCACAACAAAGGAAAGCAAACCCATCGTAAGCAAGCTCTCAAATTGTTCATAAACGGCTCTTAAGAACAGTTCTACTAGCACAGGAACTCAGACAAATAAACTCTCTTATCACAGTCAACGCACAATTCTTATTACATTTATATAGCCTCATGGTATTTTATAGAGGATTTGATCCTATAGCTTTCTCGATTACTGTTTGGAAATATCGTATTTTTGCCAAATCGGTCACACAGAGAGATAAAGTCACCAATCAGTTTCGATGGTTGTCATAATTGTGTTTAAGGTCACGCTGGGAAGCGAAATTTGTCTATAAAACTGAATCTCTTCCAATACGGGGAGAATTGCTGCAGGAAAAATAACATACGTGACGTGTTTCAATAAGTACAACACATTACTTACTTTCTGAAGCATACTATTTAAAAAGATATTTACACAATACTGATAAAGAAGAATGACATTCTGCCTCATTCAATATTGAAATTTTTACATTTGCCCCCAAAAGAGGATTTGCCCCCAAAGATTAAATTCCGAGAATTTCAGGGAATGCCAAAAAAAATGGAGGTAGATAAATCTTAACGGGCCAAGAGTATTTTAAATTTTAATACTCTGTCATGGAAGTTAAAGAAATAATATTTAAAAAGGCATTAAATGCCATCATGTGGTTCAATCCGTTACGATTAAAAATAATTCGCCCTGCAGGAAAATGCTATATTTACGTATGCTCGTTAAAAATTTCGACAAAACATGTTAAAATTTTTAATCTTAATATGCAGAAAGTCTATAAAAAGTGCTTCTCTATAAACCGTTATGATTTTCATCATGTTAAACAAATGCTTCAGATGGGGAGTACGCTGTTGAATCTAATACAAAATTCTAAATAATTTACAAAGTACTACAATCAGGAGGATCGTGAAAGCTAATACATACATGAGAAACAAAGACAGCCGAAATTCACTTAAAATGAAATATTTTAAATCTCATGCTTTCAATATATGTCTGAAAAACCTTTTAATTTATTTTCCAGACACAGAAAATATAAACTCGATGAATCTAGGAATCTACCATCTCACAACACAGTTAAAAAGTCTTCAAGAATTCTTCTGAATGTTTCAATCCTACATAATGCCTATTTACTTGCAATAATTTTTATTCTTACGCCTAATTTAGCATCTTTTTTATTTTTTAAAATTTATTTTATTTCACTTTTTTTAAAAACTATCTCCTAAAACATTTATCTGTCAAACATGCGTGTGCTTTTATTACGCCCTTTCTGATCAGCGAATGACAGCCATTATCCTTACACATCGTCAACCAATTCGGCCAATAGCAAAGCAACCACTCGCCCAGCTTGATAAATCCATTCTTATATATTATATATATGTATTATATATATATTATATATATATATATGAGTAATACGGCAAAGAAGGTAGCATGAACGTGTTCTCCTTTTTAATAGGATTTAGCTACACAAATATCTTAAGATAAGGAGAGGAGCGTTTTATTGAACAGGGGACAACTCTTCAAGCATTTGTATTGTGAAACAAACTTTAACCCCATACCTTAAGTTAAGGCTATATATATATAAATATATATAAAAAATATATATATTATATATATATGCCATTAAACTCCTCAAACTTAATTAACAAACAAATGCTTGAAGAGTTGTCCCCTGTTCAATAAAACGCTCCTCTCCTTATCTTAAGATATTTGTGTAGCTAAATCCGATTAAAAAGGAGAACACGTTCATGTTACCTTCTTTGCCGTATTACTCAGGTGACTCGTAAATAATTCGTAAATCTTTAAAAATGATTTCTCTTAATTATGTAAATAAAATATAATCTCAATTATGGTACAGAGTTCCATTTTTTCGAAGCTTAGTGATTTCACTGTTTTAATTAATAATTCATAGCTCTTACGATGCATTTAGTTTATTTATTTATCAAATTGATTTTGTGTTCCGTAATAGTAGCAATTGAGTTTTTGTAATGAAATTCTTAAGCAAATACTACTTGAGGTTAAAAAAAAAAATGCATTCCATATGAAATCTATGGAATTTGTGTCTTTATTTTCTTTTACGTGCTTAGATTTCTGTTCACTGGTGGTTATAAATAAAAATAAATTGTTGTAAAATAAATTTTATTTTTATATATATTTGTTTCAATTATGCTTCTGTTCAATGAAAACTATTCCATATACAGAAGGCTTATCTCAAAGATATTAATTGTGAGATTTAGTCTAATTAATAGTATTATAGGAAGAAAACTGTCTAAAAATAAAATGCATAGCCTATGCATTTATGGTATACATTGTTTCTAACTCTAACATCACAAAGCTTTCAGAACCATAAAGGTGACAATGCTATTTATAGGGCTCAGTTCCTCCCAAATTTTAAGCGAAAACACCCCTGGAATGTGGTCAAGGGTCCCCCAACTTTCTTATTTTTACACCAAACTCACGAGAGGACTTGATGATTATTTAGAGTACTTCCATGTCGCGCACACGCAATACATTTATAAACATCCTTTTGGAACATCAGCCAGCGTCATTGACCACTGTACCGAATAGGCACCTACCGCTTAATGCCTAACTATATAAGCATTTAAAGGGTGGGGCAAATAAATAGTAGCCCGGAAAACAGGGTTTTAGGTTCATCCGTGCCATTTTTAATGCACTACCCTGTGTAAATTGCAAGAAATTTTAGTTCACTACAGAAGAGAATGTAAAACCAAATAAACAAAACGTTTTTCACAGAAATATTACATATCTGCAGACACGAACTCTACTTAACAAAGGCGACATTTATAAAGTGTATATTTGAATTCTTTTATTTTTGTGTGAAAGGGAAAATCTTTCAGCATTAAATAGACTAACAGAGCTGGTAAGTTAAATATCAGTTTAAAACTTTAAAGTGAAACACACATTCAATTTTGCAGTTCATATTTGCATTTTTTAAATAAAAATATGAATGTAAAATCTTATAATGAGCAATTTTAAACTAAACTTGAAAGAATTCTAGGTATTTATATGAAAGGTACATGAACACATACAAATACATTATTTTTTACTAAATATAAGCATGGATTTAATTTAATACCTAAAAATATACCGTGAATTCCTAACATATCTATTTTAAGTTCGTGATTTACTCGAAAGTGCTTGAAGATAATTATTACCACTCACGCACAAAACATGTTTTACTAATAGCCAAAGTTTCCTTTGAACATTCTTAGAGGATACTGTTTGTGAATATTGATTAGTTCAATACAGTCTTTGATATTTTTGCTCAAATTTGCCAGACATAATTACAGCGAGACATAAATTACGTTTCTAAACTCCTCGGTGATAAAATATTTTACGTCGTAAATATTTATTTTCTCTTTCTTTCATGAAGAAAAATTGCTCAATACTCTAGCAGAAATTAATATTGAAAGTTTTCGTTAATTTTGAAATATGTATATTTGAAAGACTGCATGTTCTGAGTTTCAACTGTTTATTGTCATACATGATTAAATACTCGAAAGGGTGCCCCAGGATCATTCTAACAAACTTTAAAAAGAGGTAAGGGACATCAAAAGAATTAAAATTTGCGTTGCAACCCACGGTCGGAAACGTCTTCGTTCGAAGCTAGATGGCATTGTTCACCATAGCATTTAACCTTTAAGTGAAGCTGGCGTGTATTTACGCCCTGCTTAGCTTGAGCGTTTAGTGCCCCGTACGTGCGTTAGTACCCCCGTCCTTCCGAAGGACGACTTTTTACATTGTACTGTTTAAAACTAGTACTACTAAAACTTACTTTTTACTGTTTAAAATTAGTACTACGCTTTTGGAATACAATAAAACTGCATTGACAACGTTTGAAAAGAATTTACTTATATATTCGGATAATAGGTGTGGAAGGAATTTGAAAGGGAATATTTCAAGAACAATGAACTTCATAGGTAAGCAGTATGTCTTTCTTTTTCATTTGCTTTTACTATTCTTCATTTGGTCTCATTTTGCTTGCTGTATGTGCTAATGTGTTTGTGCAAGGGAAAACATTCGCCGTGAATCTTGCTATCAATGCACTGGATGTGAGGGTGTTTATGTGTTCAGCCCCACTTCTGATTATATTACACAGAAAATCAGTTATAATTTTTTTACTATTACATTGTATCACTAAACATTAAATTTTATATTTTCATTTACTTATTTTGTTCTTTTCTTTTCTTCCTTTATAAAGTAAAAGAAATTAATTTTTAGGTTGAAAAACAAGCGCGTGCCTCTTCTTCCCCCCCCCCCCCAATAAACCACACAACAACGCGCGCGTGGAGGAAAAACGGTAGTACTGAGTGATGAATTTTGTAGCTTTCCCTCGGCAGTTAAAGGGTTAAGGAAATCATTTGATCTCTTATTTCCCGCAGAGGAGTATGGAACACTTTATAAATACCGAGCTGGAGATATGCATTTATTTATAAATTGGCAGAAGGAAATTAACGAGCAGCAGAAAAATTCTGTTGTGAAAGGTACCTACAGTAAAATGCACTGAACCACCGGATGTTTGCTAAATTTCATACCAATTTGAGTGAATATGAATCATTACAAGTTTATAATTATAGGACAAGCATTGTAACAGGCCACAGTATCCACAATTTGTTACATGCAAGAAATAAATTTTCCTGGTTGCCGTTCGAAGGACTCCGAGAACAATGTTGGGATCCCAGTCATTCGTAACTCTTTCTTCACTATGGCTATTAATTCGTGATGATCCATACTCACTCAAATTGTGATAAAAGTAACAGACGTGTGTCAATTTGGTGCATCTCACTGTTGGTACCTTTCACGATACAATATTTCTATTGTTCGTGACTTTCCTTCTGCTAATCCACCAATCAATGGCATATCACCCAGTTCGGTGTTCGTAAAACATTCTATACTCCTCTGAGGGTGATAACACCTCAAATGACTGCGGTAGTGTACATTTGTTTCCTTAATTCTTTTGTGAACACCACCACCTGGAGCCGAACGAAGAGGTTTCCGAACATGGGCTGCTATACAGTTCTGAATCCTTATGATGTCACATGCCTACCCTTTAAACATCGCCCCAATGTTCCTGGGACACCTTGCAGATAAATTACTATGCATACAAACTTAATAATTCGAAAAGAAAAGAATAATTTTCAAAATTTGAATTCTGTTAACCAAGAAAAAAACAAACAAATACAGGCAGTGCAGTGCGGTAACAGACTCTGCTACTCACCTGCAGACGTGAACCTATATATCCAAAAGTTGATAGCTTTATTTACCCTGGGTTTTGAGGTTAACATTAATAATAATATCATATCTGAAAAACATTATTATTAATGTTATCCTCAGGGAGGAGAATTGGTAACATCAATTGATGTATTTAAGATCAAATGCATTTAAACTAATGTACTAATTTATGTTGTTGTTTCCAATCCCCTTGGATCAGGAAAGCCTACACCAAGTCCTTTTGACCTTCCCGAATAAGAATGTCACAAGCTAGATCTTGATCTCAAAACAACTGTCCCTGGGAAATGCCCCAGGAGTCCAGAAGATGAACAGGAGAAGCAGGGAGAGAACAGAAACAGTTAAAGAAAGACTTTACCTTCTGCACAAAGGTCATATCACGAAGGTAACCGCTTCTAAAGCGCACCAAGGCAGTCTGCAGAGCCCTGAATCTCCTACACTATAGAGATAGGCCAGGACTTTTAGCTGCGTACCAGCGGAGAGCAGGATGGTTTCGCCTAGTCAGATTCATTTTAACCCTGTGGAGGGAATGAATTTCAGAATGGCTCAAGACAAAGGAACTGGGGCAGAGTAAACACAGCCCCTACTAGCCACTCATCAGCATTATCTTTCCCAGGCACACCAACATGCGACGGCAACACACTTGGAGACACACTTGTTTCCTCTGAGCAAGCCTAGCCAATTTGGAAATAATATCCAGACCAATACTGCCCATAATAGGCTAATTCTTCAAATATTGAAAGGAGCTCCTGCTAATTGTCAGGATCCAGATACTGTCGTTATTAGTTTTGAGAGCATGATCGAGAGCACAGCTGATCGCAATGAGTTCCAATTTAAGACGGAACAGTGGTTAGACTAATAGTTTATAAATGTCTAATTAGACCTGTATTCATCAGAAACTTGAACAATGACACAAAATTATGAAAGTACCCCTGGTATCTTTCAACGGGGGCAAATTTTTTCAAAAGTCAAGGACCTCCCGCCATTGAAGAACAAGATGAAATTGGAGTTGATATTTATGTAAAGAAAATAATTGTTTTTTCTACTTAAGGTATCCGACTACTTACGACAACTTTTTTTTAAAAAAAATAAAGATATGGAGATATTTTTGTTGTTTTTAGATTTATTTAGGACATTATTATTACAGAAAGAAGTTATTGTTACTAAAATTGCAAAAAAATTGGTACGTTTACAAAAAATAACATAATCGCATTTTATTACAAACACATTATAAAAACATTTTATTACAAAAGTTTATGAAAAATTTCAATTTTTTTATTCTGATGTGTAGCTACGTTATTCCTTTTTGAAATGACCTTCATGATAAGGGATATTCTGATTTTTATAAGAACTAGAACACTCTTTATCTTAGTTATTACATGAAATTGCAAAAACAGTGATTATATTCACATAAGAAACTGTAAATTTTGTAATAAAACATTGATTGATAAATCTGAAGGTTAAAACACTTCTATTTTTGTACAGAGTGAGTGAGTGAATAAATAACGTTTCACTGTTCAGTACACGAGGGCTTTTGTGGACGGTCCGTGTAATTTCGAACCATGGTCAAGTGACGCGGACGACACCTGAGCTGGAACCCCCCTCTCCTAACTACCATACCACACCAACGGAGGACGTTTGAGCTCTCGACAGATTTAACGTGCATCGATCCCCTACACGGCGGGTCTTCAGTGGTACTGGGATCGAACTCATGCAACGGTAGCCACGATCCGATGCCTAGACCACTTGGCTACCGCGGCAACTGTACAGAGTATATACAAAAAAATTTCTTTATTTATTTTCAAAATTTTCTTAGCAATCACTGACTCTACTTGAGTTATTAAAAAAAAAACACATTTCGATTAAAACGCGTTTTAAAGTATGACATCTTGCTTAAAGTAATAGCATCTGTTTTCACTAAAACCCTTGTAGTTTTTTCTTCTGAATGGAAAATAATAAACTTAGTATTTTTATAAAGCTAATACGATGCCGTCTAGAACAAAACTATAAAAAATGTCAATTTTTAGCAAAATTCACAATTTAGGGTTGTCTAATACATTAAATATATATATCTCTCTCTAGCACCTTAATGACTTTATAAATAAATCTTCATATTCTTAAAGTTATAAATGAATGAAAAATGAGGCAAGAATTCTAAGAAACTATTCTGAACATTTGAATGTAGTCTCAATACATATGTTTTTTGCAAAAATAATTATTCCTTCTTATATAACTTACCATATTTTATTTACTTCTAACTGCTGAAAATGAATTATATTCAATGATAGTTGACTATCACATATATACAGAGTATAGTAAATATTTAACTATAATATTTACGGTTTTGTTTTGGAATGTCCTTGCAGTTATATGTAATTTTGGATAATGATATATTCTCTAATATGTAATTATGATAAGAAGTGAAAACATTGGTAACACTAATTGCTTGTGTAGTTAAAACAAAGATGAAAAACCAGTAAATTACATTCAGGCTACATTCCTACTATAACATGCGGTTTGTAAAGGAAATGACTTTCTCAATGGTGGTTCGAGTTTCATTTTCCTTTTATTCAGCATCTACAGTTACGATTGACAGATGCTACACTTTCAATAAATGAAAATTACATAAATTTTAAAAACATTTTCATTTTAATCCAGTAAAACTACGAAGACACTCCATTCAAAACGATTTGTAATGTAGTTTAGTAATGCATGAATTATATATAATGTGAAAAAGCTTAATCAATTACCACAAAACAGTCCAATTTAAAAATAGAAAAATGTTACTTAGATTAAAAGAAATGTAGTAAAATCTTAATTTAATTAAAATAATCTTACCAAATTCAAAACGCGCTTCAGCTTTCATTATTCTGAAGACTTAGTATGAAGGTTTTAGAAGAAAAAGATGTTCTTTAAGAAATAAAAATGAAAATTAATGCTATGCTTCATGCTTTACAAATTTTTCGTTTTCTCTCAGTTATATATGTAAGTAAAAACAGAAATAAATGGCACAAATATCTGAATTCTTTTTACTTCTTTGAATCATTTTCTTATCGATTTAAATAATGGATTTCTGAAGTAAACTCTCTGTATTATAATAATTCGAATTTAATTTTTCAAGAAAAATTAAAATAAAGTACTGCTTTCAACCACATTCAAATGTAAATGTTGTTTCTTTTTTGATACGGAATAAACAGGTTTATTATAGATATTTTATTTACTTATTTATTCTTTAGTTTGTCCAATTTATGGAAGTTAAGATGTTGGGATTAACAACACAGCAAAAGAAAACAAGAACTAAAATAATTTGTACGTCATTATTACAAAAAGACAATTAATTTTTTTCACAAAAAAAACAACAAAAAAAAAACATTATTTTATTTAGTTTTATGCAGTTTGAACATATGCTAGTTTTTTTCTGGAAGTGTAGATAATTATTTATAAGACGGAAAAGTAAATAAATGAATAGAATTTCGTTTTATGTATAAGTATTTTCAAAATGTATAAAACTATTTTTCAACGACGATTCCTACATTTGAAATATTATGTCAGGTACAACATTGGCAATTTGCAGCAATTTAAACGTACAGATACATATTTATGAAAAATAAATAAATAAATAAATAATAATTTCACAGAAAAATACAAATTTAAAAAAAAAAACTGCAATCATTTTCTTTTGAAATAAATAAATATATATATATATTTTTATAATCAGAGTAAATAATGAATCGGAAATTCTCTAAATATAAGAGTTTTATTGAACTAACAATTACCACTTCATAGACAATATTTGTTTGCGTCATTTTATTGCAAACGATTTAAAATAATTTAAGGAAATTTTCCGTGGAATATGTAAGAATTAATTTAAATCAAACTCTTATGATCAATATTTATTATTTTGAATGAATTTTGTAGAATAGAAGTTATTTATTAATTTGAAGTAATTTTATGAGAATTTTAAGTAAAAAAAATTATACATGATTTTTTTAGAAACATTAAAAACGAGATTGTATTTTATATTCTTGTATTATAAAGAGAAAAAAAAGAAAAAAGAATTTTCGTAGACAGTTATTTGCAAACGATGTAAGTTTATATTTTGTACAACTAATAATTCAGTAATGTATTTTTTTTGAACAAATTAATTTTAAAATATGTTATCAAAAATCGAATGCAGATAAATAATTTTTACGTAAGGTATAAGATGTAATTAAAAATATTAAAATAACTCCAAACAATGGCAAATAAAATCCTTCTTACTAATGGGTTTTCCTCTACTTATAATGTAATTTTCTCTGAGTGATAAATTTAAAAGCCTTTTTTCTCACATTTGAAAGTGCTCAATAGAGTTGAAATTTTCTATTCAAGTTTGTTTTAAATGAAAATATAAGGGTTTTAATATATTACAAAAATTCATTGGTCAAAACTAATTATTTAAGAAATTACAGATGTATCCATATTGGCATTTTTTTGGTGACCGAATTTTGCAACTAGGTGACTTGGGTCAAAATTTTAAAAGCTTTTTCTCAGATTTAAAAATGATCAATTGAACTGAAATATTTTTTCACTATTGTTCTGGATTACAATGCAATATATTAATTACTAACAACACAAATTAATTGGAACTAATTATTTGAAGAATTAAATTTTTTTCATAATTCCAATTGCTTACAACGTAAAACATTCGAATACTGAACTGTGCCCTCGTTAAAGTAAATGATTAAAACTAATTATTGAATACATTTGATTTGAATCAACAATCCATTTCGCTCTTAATATTTAAGGTATAAAAAATTACGTAATGTTAAGTGTGAAGTTTAGAAGAAAAATAACGGATGCTTGAAAGACTCGTTGTCTGCCAATGTTACGCTTATTTAGAATGCAAGCAGAATAAATTGAAAATAAAAAAAAAAAGGAATTTCACTCAGATTATTCAGAATTTTTTAGTTTTTGCCGAAACAAAAACATCTCAACGAAAATAAAAGGTAATTTAATTCTTTAGATCCATTCGATACAGCTTAGAAAGTAAAATGGACCAATTCAATCTTCTTCCTTATTCCCCTACAAGCAAATAACAATCTTATCTATCTCGACAATTTCTACCATAAAAATACTTTGTTGGAGAGTGAAATAAAAAAAAATTATGTTTCTATATTTATTCCTCCCTACGAGGTAAAATTTATGTGTAAATAATAAAAGTAAAGATCTATGAATCCTTACACATCCGAGTTGAAACATCTTGAAGTATCTAACGTATGTGCTTCTGTATTTGACATGAACTATTGAAGATTCATCACTGTGAAATAGTATATAGATGACTACCTGTTGAGGTATTTCATGTAAAAGTTAAAGTTGATCTTTGTTGAGCAGAATATCTATTCAAATGCCTCAACAAATAATGTCCAAAGAGATTTGAAATGCAAGTAATTATGATATCATAAAGAAAGGTGAGTTAGAATGAAGTAAATATTAGGTATAAGGGAATTCTGTCATTTTTGAACGCGTACACTTTTACGCATTGTCGATTCTTAGCAAGAATTCGGATTTGACTGAAACCGGTTTAAACAGTTAAATTACTATTAGTATACTAGATTAGTATACTATTTATGATTTATACACATTTTTTAGCATTTTAATTATTTTTATTAAGGGGGTCTCGGGGTTTAATTTTGTCTCGAGGGGTGAAAATGCAAAAAGTTTTCAAGCAGGTATACTTCTTTTAAATTTAAATTAAATAATTCGAATCTTTTACATGTTATTTACAAAAGGATTATGGTTTCAAAAAATTACAAAATGTTTGAAATATAATCATAATTTTAAAAGTTACAATCATATGCAAATAAGAAATAGATTTTGTAATAAATATTAAGTAGTTTTTGCGTTGCGCACGCTATTTTCTAAAATAGTAGCCTTTGATGCATAATACTTTATAGAATTATAAAATGTGTCATACTCTTTAAGCCCTAGTAAATTAAAAAGAATACATCTTTTGTATTTCAAAATATTTGAAAAATATTCAAATTTTTTTAAAAAAATTTAAAAATATAATGTTTTTACTTTTTAAAAAATATAATTTATTATTCTATTTATTTAAATTTACTACGGTGTATTAAAGATATATTTAACTTTATAAATCATCTTATTGCTAGTAATTAAAGCTAATACTTTTGAAAAGAGCATGCGCACAGTAAAACTTAATTAATATTTCTTATAAAAAATTTGTTTTCATATGCTTAAAATTTTTTAAATTATGATTATATTTTAAACATTTTACACTTTTCTGAAGCCTCATTCCTTTATAAATAACGTGTAAAAGATTCGAATTATTTAATTTTAATTTAAAAGAGTTATATGTATTTGAATATTGTTTATATTTTCAGCCCTCCAGAAAAAGTTAACACCCCTGAGACCCCTTAAATTTGTAAAACTGTCAACAAGAAAAAGTACATTTAAGACATTATATGTTTGAATCCCAAAAAGGGAATAATTCGATGGAGGTGAAAAGAAACTTGTGTAACATGTGTGAAGAGGAAGCAATAACAGCTCGAACCTGCCAAAGATGGCTTGTGAAATTTTGCTTAAGTCATTTTTCTTTGAAAGATGAATCCAGATCAGGAAGGCCGTCAGATGTCAGGGACAAAGTGCTACGCAAAATGATCAGGACAAATCCATGTTCTTCCATAGAAATGAGTTTTAAACTAGGCATTCATGAGACTACTGCTTAGGATTACATTAACCCTTTGCGACGAAGGACGCAAACGCGTGCGTACCGCCAGGGCTGGAGGTTTCTATCGCGAGTGTCACACACAGGCCGAGGGTTTTGCGTAGTTCAGCCTAAATCCATAAAAATATCGAAATATAAACGCGTTGTTCATTATTGTTCTGTATAATATGTATTTGAAATTCCATATTCTTTTTTTTCCGTATAAATATACTTTATTTACTTCAGCCACTTTCTGTTTAAGTACAAGATTTTAAACATTTTATTGTAAGCATTTGTAAAAGTCGACTTTGTAAAAAAAGTAAGAAACAAAAGACAAATTTTGTCTAACAGATCTAATTATCCATAAAAAACTAGACTGCAAACCCAAATCAAATGCTTTAGCGAAGATAAATCTATCATCTTCACTATAAACAAAAAAAACCACATTTCATTTCAAGAGCAGTCGTAAAGCACTTAATTTGGAAACATTCCTCTTTTTCCCCTTATACTAATAAAACAAAACCACGTGTAGTGAGTAATATTTCTCTCATTTCGAGTAGAAGGTCAGATCTCCATGTATCTCAAATCTTATGGACATAGAATGCCAACTATTGCCAAAAAATTGAGTTTAAAAAAATGTTCCAGGTGCTTGGCTCACCCGTGAGTCATTCGGCCTATGAGGGATAAACACGCTGGGTCGCCGGTGGGACGCTCGTCCCGAATGGGTTAAAAGATTTTGTTTCGTATCCAAACTCTCTGTTTGGACGCCACACGAATGAGGCAAAAAAAAATTAATGGACAGAATTTCAACATGTTCTTTAAAATCTTGTTCGTCGAAAGAAGAAACAAATTTTGGATATCAAGGTGACTGGAGAGGAAAGGCGGATAGTGTGCAAACACATGGTTAGAAATGAAACATATGTTTACAAAGTGGAGATACTACCATTCACATCCAAAACTGGCGTGCTCCAGAAGAAGGTTATGTTGTGTTGTTGGTGAGATACCAAGAGTATAGTGCACTATGAATTGTTGAACGAAAATGAAATGGCCATTACTGTTCGCAACTTGAAGTTATAATTAAAAAATTCAACATTAAGTCCATCTTTGGCCAACAGAAAGAGTATGGTTCTTCATCACGACAACGCTGAACTACATGTGGCAAGAAACACCACATAAAAAATTGCAGAGTTGGGTTGGGAAACTTATATCACCAGCATATTCTCCTCTCTCCTGATGTTGCCCTGTATGACTAGCATATGTTCAGATAAGTGCAAAACTTTCTTGATGGAGATAAATATATAAATTAAGAGCGGCTATTCAAATTGCAGTGGAAGAATACTTTGTCTCCAAAACAGAGAACTTCTTTTCAAGGAGGTTAGATATTCTGTCAGAACGCTGGCAGACTGTTTTAACTAACAAAGGATATTATATTTTGGAGAAATTTAAAAGGAAAATTGAGAAAAGATTTTATTTCTTATAAAAAAGCCACGGAACGACCAATACGTTGATAAAAATTGCACATAGGATGAGATCGTAATTTAAGTGTTTTAGGAGATTTATATGAAGTGGTATCTATGCTATAACATGTATAAAATAAAATAGGATTCTAAGACCAAAATGTTGCCTTAAAAAAAGATTTATGGCGTATTCTGCGCACAGAAGAATCAAATGCATTATACTTGTAAGTTCACTTGAATTTCAGGAGGGTATCACACACATTTCTATTGTACAAGGGGTGATCAAATGAAAAGGTACGAAACGACACGGTGGGTACAAATATAGACTTTATTCAAAATATACACCATAGGCCTGAGCACAACGATCCCACTGATGAACAAGCCGCAGGATTCCTTGTTCCCAGAATTCCTGTGGCTGTGACGAGACCCAGTCCTTCACAGTGTCCTTGAGTACGTCGTCCGAGTTGAAGCGCTTTCCTTTCAGGTGTTTCTTCAGTGGACCAAACACATGGAAATCGCAGGGTGACATGTCCGGACTGTAGGACGGATGGTCCAACGTCTCCCATTGGAACTTGTCCAGTTCCATTTGTGTGACTCTGGAGACGTGTGGACGCGCGTTATCATGGAGCAGAACCACACCCTCCGTGAGCAGCCCGGTCTTTTGTTCTTGATGGACCTGCGTAGGCGTCGGAGTGTCTCACAGTACACATCGGAGTTAATGCTTTTTCTGTGCTCGAGTAATTCTGTGCTCGCATCATTTGGACGCCGCTTTTTATAAGAGCCTTTGCTCTCTCCTGCGCATGCTTGCACCCGCGCATGATCCGATCCCAGTCAGTCTCCAATGGCATCCCGAGATGTCTCGCTACATTCTCCCTTGGCTGAATATGCAAATATTTAACTGTTTCATTTTTATGTCGTTTCGTACCTTTTCATTTGATCACCCCTTGTAATAACCTCAATAAATATATGTTTGTTGTTTCTTAGAAATGGGGGACATATACAAAACAAGTTTTTTCCCATGTACTGTGAAATAGAATTAATAAGGAGGGCGATCCTAAGAAAACAAGTTTGCGACAGCACTGTTTTATCGATAAATGATTTAATCGATTATGGAATAAAGAGATCAAAGAATATAACCACCGGCACAATAAGCAACAATTTAACAAAATTTATTTTTAAAGTAGAGATATCCTTAAAATAACTTT
Organism: Trichonephila clavata; assembly: GCA_019973975.1. NCBI lineage: Eukaryota > Metazoa > Arthropoda > Arachnida > Araneae > Nephilidae > Trichonephila > Trichonephila clavata. The sequence continues at coordinate 29,174 of BMAO01039743.1, forward strand.
ATGCTCACTACGGAATCTTTAACTAAGGAAACATTAAACCACGGAATAAATTTATTGATTGCTGCAAAGAAAAAGTCTATTTGCATTGGGAGGGGGGATTTTACAATAAATCTATCTCCTATCTCCTCTAGCTTTTTTGTACTCTCAAACATGTTTCTTGAAACGATAATTTTTAGTTACATTTATTCCAATTTTAAAACATATTTCCATCGTTTTATACTAGTATTTACATAGTTTTATTGGTTACAAATAATCAGCCGGTTTAAATACTAGAGAAAATATATTTTAATGCATTGTATATAAGGTTTAATGCAAAAATAATTGAACTTTAGAACTACGGACTAAAGGCCTATGGTATCAATATTTATAACATTAAATAAATATTTGAAAAA